>JAQFYQ010003059.1:0-11036 GCA_034694885.1 Buchholzia appendiculata
GAGAGAGAGAGAACGATATGTAGAAGGAGAGAAAGGTGGAATGACAAATAACGGGAGGAAGATTTTTTGTGTTGAATGGAGTAATTATTGTGAATGAGATATCTTCAATCTCCCGCTGGTCAGCTATTTCTAATTGAACCGATTCATTGCTGAGAGCTACTTAGTCCTGTCCCCTGCACATCGACCCTCGCTGCTCTCACATAAAGCATGTGTCACGTCAAGTGAGTCTATCACGCATTTGATGTGATAAGTTGACATTATAACATCTATTTTGCCTTTTTCAATAGAAAAATTAATGATGAAAAACTGATAGGTAGGTTTGAATTAATACAAAATTGGTTAGGACTCTATCGTTAAAATTTCTCTCCTGGTCCAGTGAGTTTGTTTAATTCCAATGTGTAGACATTGCTGATTTAAATTTTGCCTGGAGTTTGCTTAATACTTTTATATAGTTGTTAACAGATCGATTACAAATATGTTTGTATTCACTAAAATTTTGCCTGTATTTACTGGTATATAATTTACCGTAGTTGATAATAAATGTGCTAGCTATTCTTAGGTTGAACCTATTGTAGCTTCCTGTCTGCAATCTTGTTTGTGTTCCTGTTATTGCAGTGGATCCACAGCAGCAGCTATGATTGGTTGTTTGTCGTTCGGTATGAAGCACCTAGAGAGACGAGTCAGCACAGAGGTATGGGGTTCAATTCCTCGTAGACTACTACTGTCATTTCTAAAGTTCGCACATTTCATCTTCAGCATTGTCCTCATTATCATCATAAATATATTTAAATTCTTCTTCGTTGTTTATTTTCCGCTCTTTAATTCATCATGATCTATGTTCTGTGTGTGTGGTCTCTGTATATCTATCTTTTTATCTGTCTGTCTCTGTCTATCTGTCTTTCTGTTTGTCTGGTTGTTTGATTGAGTCAACTGTTGCAGGCATTTAACTGTCATAAGAAGATGTTATCATGTATTTCTTAGATTTCTGCCTAGCTTTTAGTACAGTGTTAATGATAGACTAAACAGGCAATTTAGTTCTGCCTAGGACTATGCAGCTGTTCTATGCCAATGGTCGTTTAAATTAATTTTACTGTGCTTAGAGCTATTTATAGTTCAAGGCTGTTATTTCCCTATTCCAGGCTCTTGACGGCAGTTACTACCTTCTACCAGAGCAGATGGACAGAAGGAAGCATATTCCTGGCGACAGCCATCTTGGTTCCAGCCGCCATCTTAGTTCTAGCCGCCATCTTGGTTCTAGCCGCCATCTTGATTCAACGGCTTCCAGAAGTTACGCACATCATTCGTCTGTGCCTCGCTCGGCTCCCCTGGGCGAACAGCAATATCGACAGTCTACCAATTCTGACACCCCTCAATACAGGCAATGGGCTGATCCAATAATACCTTCCTCTCCCCCTTCACGCCAACAACTATCCTCAGTTCCAGTTTCTTCCCACTACACAAGAAGATCCAGAAGGATGAAAATTTCTTCCTTGTATCCCCAGGAATCGGACTGCAATCCAGTGACATCTCAATGTCATCAAGAACTGGTCCAAGCGTCCGGTGCTTCGACATGCAGCAGACGACGAGGTCGTCCGTCAAGCCCAAGGTCAAGCTCACATCAGCACTCAGCTGCGTCCTCTTTCTCTTGCCGTCATCAAGCTCTCACAGGTGCACCGACCTCTGGGAGGGAAGTACCTGGGAGTGCTGCCAGTGGGGGGCAACACCTGGCTGTTCCAACGGACTCCCTCCGGTACCAGAGACATGAGCCGGTGGAGTCGAGACCTTCATCCTGTATCAGTCACAAGGTGGAACAGTCCAGCAGGAAGACAAGTGTGGACAGGGGGGAGAACTCTGGCACAGAGATGACGTCATTAAGGGTAAGTGATGTGCAGATTGTTCATGATCTGATGTAGTGTAGTTGTTAGGCTCAGACTGTGCATTTGTATTGAATACATTCATTATTGAATAACACCTTTTTTGTGCAGTGAATGTGATAATAAATAATCGATACTGTGTTTCCTTGTTGTTTATCACAATTACTGTGCTTAGCAATGTATGTTTTGTTTGCTCAAGATATCTGGACATCTGATTTAACAATAATTCGATTTATGAAAGCTTGTCATCTACATGTACCTGAATGATTTCTTTTTCGATTTATGACCTGATGAAATGCTACATTTTGAACCGACTTGCACATTTATGGTGAAAAGTAGCATCCGTCTATTTGATGCCGCTGTTTGAAGAAACTTGAATCAAGCCGATAGTTATTTCGTCACAATGCAAAGAACTGGTAATCCCTATTGTATGGCTCACACTGTGATAGCTTTGCAGATAATGCATGGTTCACACTTTGTGACAATTTCATTTTGATTGTTCTAAATTCTGTTGTTTGTCTAATGCACAGTTCACACTGAGCAAAGAGCCGCACGGCTTCGGCTTCACGATAAAGCACTCCTGCCCGGTGATCGTTGGACGAATCAAGACTACAGGCTCCGCCCTGGAGGCGGGGCTTAAGAAGGGTGACCTAATTGTTGGGATCAACAGTCAGAACGTATCTCGGTCTCACACGCAAAGCGTCGCTCACCTCATTCGGTATGTCATTGTCATGCTTGTCAGTCATTGTCATGCTTGTAAGTCATTGTCATGCTTGTCTGTCATTGTCATGCTTGTAAGTCATTGTCATGCTTGTCAGTCATTGTCATGCTTGTCTGTCATTGTCATGCTTGTAAGTCATTGTCATGCTTGTCAGTCATTGTCATGCTTGCATGTCAAAGTCAAACTTGTATATCAAGTCATACTTGTATATCAAAGTCATACTTGTATATAATTTTTATTTATTTATAAAAGTCATACTTTTATGTAAGATTATTCTATAAGCTTTTGAACTATTAACCAACTATTTGTTGGCCAATATTTCATGCTCAGGCTTTAGATGGTATCTATGTCACCCGATTTATTTACCGTTTTTAGCACAAACCTTAATGTTAGTATACAGTTGAGCTTATACTTATAAATGTGTCATGTGCTTAATTTATGAACCTCTTTGTTTATCATGATCGAACCAAAGCTATGAAGTTTTGTGACATTAATTAAGTAACTAGGATCCTTCACCCTGAAAGGTCAAGGTTATACCTGAACGCTGTTTAAATGAAATGTCAAGATGAAAAAGGCATAAACATGTGCTTCGCATAATAGTGGTAACATGTGCTTCGCATGGTTGGTGGTTAAGTCAAGCGTAGTAATACGCAAGACATATACCATCGCCAGGACCTGTCTTCGGACAGAGCACTGTCATCATCATCATCATCATCGCATAATAGTTTCTAACCGTATTTGTTTTGTCTTTGATTCATTTCTTGTTCACTAAACATTTACGTTTGATTGTTGTACAGTCACTCAGGGGAGAGCCTCGTCCTTGACGTGGTCCGTCTCTCTGGCAGCAAAGCATCCAAGTGTCGAGACAGGGACTCGAGTTCCTGGCATGACGAGAATTGCCGACACAGCTCAGACAACCTGCCTGATCCCAGTTCTTGTTCTTGTCACAAGTTCTTGCACGAGAAGTCATGTGGCATTTCAGATATGCGACGATGCTCGGATGAGTACGAGGTCCAGTTTTCTGGGATATCCTGTCGATGTGGATTCCCGGATGACGTCACCCGGAAGCGCCTGAGACTTGATCAAGTGCCGGAGTCCGCGCGCCATGTGCCAACTCGAAATGTCCGGCATCTGGTCGGCGTCCGGCAGTCGTCACTGGTTCGGCGGAGGACTTTGATCAGCATGAAGCAGGCTGCTGATGGTGGAACCGTCTGGGAGAGAGAAGAAGAACACGAAGCCATCTATGAAGAAATCTCAGATCTAACTGTTCCAATGAGTTGTCGTAAGGAATCCCACCTAGGATTGTCAGATATAAAGTCAGTTCACGAAATTGAGAGGTCGTTGGGGAGAGACAGTGTAGAGCAAAGGTCGAAGCAGATCATTGAGGGATTTCAGGCAACCTTTGCCTTGCCTTCCTCTGCAACACCCGGTACACCAAGGTTAAGTGTGACTCAATCTCTGGAAACTCCAAGTAATCAACGGAATGTAGACAAAGAGGAAGTTCTACAAAGTAAGACTAAATCAAATTCCTGTCATTCTCACCAAGATTCAGCTAAGAGTACAGTACACAACAGTCACTCATTAACTTGTCGAAACATTTCTACAAATCCCAATACTGTCAATGCACAATCATCCATGCAGAGTGATGCGTCACCAGACCGATTAGCACACGACCGGCTTAACGTTGCATTTCTGCAGGCTAATGCAAGCAGACCAGCTAATCAAACTATGTGGGACCCGTATCTCAGCATCATTGAGAAACATCCTGGTTCGGATGTCCTCTCGGTCCACCATGACGATGACGCATTGTGTGATGACAGTCTGAAGGAAGAATCTTCATATCACCCGTTCCCAGGTGACAGGAGCAGTGACTACTTCTCGTACTCCTCCGACTCGGTGCACGAATCTTGTCTGACGGCGGACAGAAGCTTCGCTCTGGAGGATTCCGATGAGGAAGATTCTCCGGCAGTGGATAGCAAGGAAGACTTGGTCGGCTTGGGCACTCAGCGGCTCAGACAGGTGAGAGAGAAATAGTAGGAAAGGAATTTACTTTTGGAATTAAATATATCAATTATTAAAGAGCAATCTGTTTAAGGTTAAAAATCCTGATAATAGTAAAATATTGTATTTAATTTAAAATATAATGTATGTTGACGATATCAATTAATTGACATCAAATGATGGTTGGAATTATTCATGAATTGTAATCTTCCTTTGATGAAGAGTTTACTATTGGGTGGTTAGATATGTGTTTTGTAGACAATTGAAGCCTGGACTCGTCTCAGTCGTAAGCTGGTTTCGAGTTGCAACTTCCAAACTGCGGGTCTGGTCAATAATTTTGTAGGTCGCAAGTAAATGGGAAGGTCGAAGAAGTTCGTCATTGTTCAAAGCACTTTTAGTAAATAATTTATAAGGAAAATTAAATAGATCAAAGGGAAGTGTGGTTGAACACCGAACTGTGGGTTCAGAGCATGGAACTAACATTTAGATGTAACATGGATCATGGAATGGTTAAACTCTAAACCTGCATGACGTCAAATCGGACCTTTGTATCCAGTACATCTATATTTGAAGTGTAATAACTTTGTAACAACCTGCTCATGTACCTGTCGCTCGTCCAGGTGTGTGGTGACATGTCGACGTCATCAGCCCAGCAGAGTGTCATCTCGTGTGAGGAGGCGTACGCCAAGGACCTGCATGACGGCACGCAGAGATACTCGCGACCACTCCGGTGTCACGTCTTGACACGATCACAACACTCGACTCTCTTCAGCAACGTCGAGAAACTTCTCGCTCTCTCAGAGTTCCTGATTGGTGGATTCCGTGAGCTTCTATCAACAGCGACCAATGGGAAGCAGCGAGCCGGAGACTCAGCCAATGGGGAACCAATGACCGTGGGAGCTCTGTACATGTCAAAGGTATGTGACTGTAAAATTGCAATATGTTTATTGCAACATTTCTCAATGAAGTCTGATGTACAGGTGTTTATGTATGAGCAATGTTGATTTTGTGATAGAATTGAAATTTATCTTGCGCCATTGTAGAATTCATTTTTAAAAAATCTTGCAGATGATGTGTCATCATCATTATTATCATCATCATCATCATTATCACTCGATTGTAGTTCATAGAGTAAAGTCATATCGTTTTATTATTCGTCTGGTACTAATCAGAACAGCATGTTTTATGTGAAAATATCATTTCTTGATGAGGGTACAAATCATAGCTTTTTACGCATTCAGAACCACACAGTATGATTCAAGATATTCTTAGAAAATCCCTCAGATTGATCTTTTATGAATAAGTGAACTCCTTGATTGATCAGCGTAAAATGATGAAAACAATTTAGTGTACCAGGAAAAAGCTAGGCTGTATTGTTAATCCCATCGAAGCTAGTATTATATGCTAGGAAAAGTCCTTAAGTTTCTCTGTATGTACAATTTCTGCTGCTGTATCTTACAGCTGAACGCGTGGAGCGATGCATACAGGCATTACCTGACGGGTCTCCGTGAGGCCACGAAGCTGCTAGACGAACTCACAACACAACCACAGTTCGTCACCTTCATTGTGGTAAGCTTCTCGTACCTGCTTCTTATCTGATTCATTTCTTCTGGCATGAATTCTGTGTACTCTTCTTTTCCTGGACAGCATTTGCTTTCCATGCCCTGGAAAAAGTTGGTTACTAAGGTTGTTATGCTGTTTTTATTTCTTAGCAAATATTTGAAAATAAAGCGCTTTTGTTTCTTTATGCAACTTTTGATATTGTAAATTTTAGTGGTTTATTTTTTGTGCTATTTTTCTACTTTGCAGTATGTTTTAGAATTACAACACTGGTTCATAAGTGCATCAGTTCTTACTCTAATTCCCCTTTAAGTCCATCCAATAGAAACCTCTCTGGCGTGGAGTGGTCATAATCTTGATGATCACGTGACCCGAGGGGGCCGCTTTGCTTTCGGTCCGCTTGATTCCGCGGGCTGTCAGGGATTATTTGATATTGATCAAGTTTCATCAACGTCTTTGTTATAATTATTTGTTTATATTTTATTATGTCAATAAAAGGCAAGTTTGAATATTTTCTGTAGACATCTGACTTGATGATTCTAACAATGGGGTGTAATCTGTCACCAAGTTCTTCTGTTTACTTCTTTCACTGCAGGCTGTTAACTAGTATTCTGCACCAGCTGCTGTCAGGGGTGTGTTTGCTTACTGCAGCTGCTGTCAGCAGCTGGTGTTAGCTTAACGCAGCAACAGCAGGTCGCATTTAGCAGGTTTTTTTGACATCAGGGCATAATTTTATGACCAGTAAAGCTGTGTTCTTAGTTTGCGGCATCATTTTGCCATCCCTTCATTATTAATTATTTTTTCCAGCCGGGAATAGGTTGAGAGTTGGGGTGGTATGAAGAAGACCTCAATGTTAAGTTGTAAAAATTATATACTCTTCCCCCCCCCTCCCCCACCCACCCAACGACAACGGCTTATCGCACTCACATCAATATTACGTTCCCTACCCCCCAAATTTGCTTCATGCGCATGGTGTGTGAAAATATTGATGCATAATAATGCGTCTGGCAGCGTGATATGATTATGGAAGGTCGGATCGGATGTAGCTCAATATTAGGATGGGAGTGGGGTGTGGGTATATACTAATGGTTGACCCAAAGGCAACCAGCTACTGACTTTGACTTTAGCCACTGATAGAATCCTGTTTCTTCAGTGAACATGTAGGCTGGTGTGGTTAATCTGCTGCCCTTACAAATCCTGGTGAAGTATTTTGCTGTATTTAGTTGCTCTTTGTTCTGATCTGCTATTGCTGTCTTGTTTACAGAATGCGTCTCCAGATGGCGATGGTCTGACGATCAGGCAGTTCATACAGCGACCCAGCAAGGTAGAACACACACTCTCTTACTGTTTACATCATTAAGTATGGTATTTTATTTCTGATGACTGTATAAAGATTTGTTTTTAACAAAGCGTTATACTTTTCCCTGGAATGACCCACTTTATTGAATGAAAACCCACTGTAAGTCTGAACGACTACAGTCGTACGTTGAGTAGTAAGTTCATCACAGCTGCAGTATATGTTGAAAATGAGGATCATTTCACGAGTTGAGCAGAGACTTGCAATCTTATATTGAATTGGAGCTTGAGATCGAACCATCTGTATTTCATTTAGAACGTGCCACCGCTCTCATTGAGATGGGAATAGATGAGCAGCTTGATTGAATACATAATTATTTTGGCTATTTTATGTGCTGGAAGGCTTGAATGCATTTTTTTAAAGTTTGTAGCTTTGTTTCGTAGCTTTGGCATCACTGTTTTTGTCGTCATAATGTTTGGAGCCTTGTCTTGCATGCAACCTGGTAATTCCCTGGAGTCTCGTGCTACTACGTCACGTGTGAGGCGTATCTTGTGGAGGCGTGTCCTGTGGGGAGGGGCGTGTCTTGTGGTTGAATTGTGTTGTGTCTTGTGGTCCTATTCTGTGGAGTCTTGTGGTTGCATTGTGTGGCTTCTAATTGTGTGTTTTCCTCTGCTTTACTGTCGCTCCTCCAACCACTCGTTCCCTCTCATCCATGCCACTATTAATTAACTGTTAAGCAATGCTTTCCTACTACACAGCCAAGACGCGATCCACATTCTTTCCCGGTCTTTCTTCCACTTGGAACTGCTTGGTTTCATATAAACATAAAAGTAAAGCCGACAAGGCTCGCCAACTTTCTCCCACTTACTGGCGTCGGTAAGGAGTCAACTGGCAGGGGAGGGAGGGGGAGATAGAGATGGGGTTGGATGGATAATAAGAGGGAGCGTTGGTTCTATTGTCACCTGGCCTGCTGTCGAACGTGTGCGCGCAAGCGCCTCTCTCTCAACCTCCTTTACTACTCGCCCAACATCGCTTGTGTAGTTAAGATTGGAACTCAATTTTGAGTTGCTTTGATCGGTGTTGGTCGTGAACAATGTTGTTTTATTGCTGTATATAACATCTAATAAGCAGCGCTAAATAGCCGCTGCTACTGGTGGCGAACCAGGAGAGAGCGTAGTATAGCGTGGGACCTCTGAATGGGTTTGCAAAGCAATGGGTGGATGAAATACCTACTCCATAATTACTGGAAAGAGATTCCCAGTATTATGCTGTAATACATTCAAAAGGTGTTCGAATATATTGCAGAATATTTTCGAATCTTTATGAACACTGAATTTTATGATTACCAGTTTGCATGCTGTTGAAATTGCCATGTCCGGAAATGCTTGATCGGGGTTTAACAGCATGTCATGATCAGCATCTAGGCTATATAATTGTGAACTTGTGCTCGGATGAAATTAAATTTTAAAAGTAATAAAATAATAAAATATGAGACACCACTTTAAAACAAATTAATTTTCGAATTTATACATATTTATAATGATGGTCGTCGTTCACTTTTCTATAGTCTGGAGTAATACAAATGGGTAAGGAGAGTCTGACCTAGAGTTTAATCCTCGTGTTTATATCGCTACTGGTCAACAGCGCAACCGAGTTCAAGAGAGCGTCTCGCATGTCTGAATCTCAAGGAAACGTACACACGAAATTGAACTTCAACGAGAAATATGAAGAACGAAAATTTGAAATATGCATGGCATGTACTGAGTTGGGGTCTAGAACGGATCTGTGGTTGGGTCTAGGACTGGTCTGTGGTTGGGTCTAGAACGGGTCTGTGGTTGAATCTAGGACTGGTCTGTGGTTGGGTCTGTGATTGGGTCTGTGATTGGGTCTAGATGGGTCTGTGGTTGGAGTCTATATGGGTCTGTGGTTGGGTCTAGAACTGGTCTGTGGTTTGGTCTATATGGGTCTGTGGTTGGGGTCTAGATGTGGTCTATGTTTGGGGTCTAGAAGTACTGATTGCAGTCTAGATGTGGGGTGAAGAGTTAATGAGGCTGATATGATTTCCTCTGTCTCTGCTTAGCCCTCCCATCTCTTTGATCTCTCTCTTTGTTGGTCCATTCATAACGCCCATCTTCTTATCCACTCCCATCTCCCTCTCTCTCTCGCTCTCTCTCTCTCGTTCTGTCTCTACCTATGTCTCGCTCTCTGTCTCTTTACTGTCTCTCTATCTATGTCTCACATTTTGTCTTTCTACCTGTGTCTCATTGTCTGTCTCGCTCTCTGTCTCTCTCTCCCTATGTCCCGTGGTCTGTCTGCACTGCGGGCCAGGAGAGGGGCTTTGAAGGAATTTCTGTGCAGTTGACCGGGCAGCCTGGAGGTCAGTTGACCCCACTATTATCATACTCTTGACTGGACGTCCAGCTCGTCTTGTTAGCTCTGCTCGCAGCTGCTAGTCATGACCTGACCGCTGCCCAGTCCCCCACCTCTTTCTTTCTTCCTTCCTTCCTTCCTGCAAGGAACTGCCTTTCTATGATAATCCCCTTTGGCCAACATAGCCACCCAATCTGCACCCCCCCCCCCGAGGACCCCCCCCTGGGTCCACAGGTAATAAATCAGGGATATTTATCGACTTCGTTAATGTTGACTATGGATACTTGAACAAGACATTAATCTTATAGATGACAGATTAAATATTCATATACATAATTAGCATTTCATAATTATATAGCCTATCTTTGTCTTCGCCTCTGTCTGTCAGTCTGTCTCTCTCTCTCTTTCTGTCTCTTTCTTTCTCTCTCTCTCTCTCTCTCTCTCTCTCTCTCTCTCTCTTTGACACAGAATTTTTCTCCATTAAGTTATGCATTCATATTTATGCACAGTTTATATTATAATTTATCCCTTTAATTACACTTTCCTATTCTCTAAAACTACCTTGAATTTGACTACAATAACTGTGAATATAATCCTCTGAAGCTATGTATTAACTGGGTTCAAGAAATACCACCACAGTGTCGGTCTGTAATTTGATTGCACTTCAAGTTCGTCTGGGTGCAAGTTAACTCTGACTGTCCTCAAATCTGTGTCCTATGACTACAGGGCAATCCCCTCCCCCCTATTTTATCCATAGCTGAAGAAGGAGAAAGTCAGGGAAGAAAGGGTTTATAATTATGAGTATCGGTTACTGCCAGGCCGTGGATGTCATGTGACCTGGTTTCGATTACTTCTGGCATGTGGTTAGAGGCTTTCTACACGTACGGTTCGGTGGTTTAGGTCCCCTTCCACCCCCGTCCCCCCTCCCTGTAGGGAAAAGTTTCGTCCTTGCTTGGCAGTACGCTTCAGCGGAGCGAAACGGGGGGGGGGAGGGTGACGCAGAGCGGAAATATGTCTAAGTACATTTTGACACTTTTCTACCAAATCTTGCAGTAGTTCGCTGGCATTTTGAGATTAAAATTGGATGTTTGTTTCTCTGACCCTCCAAATGTTTGTCTGGGTGTCTATCTCTGCCTCACGTTTGTCCGTGTGTCGCTGTCTTTGACTGTCTGTCTCTGCCTCTGCCTGTCTCTCTCTCTCTCTCTCTCTCTCT
>JAQFYQ010003060.1:0-11035 GCA_034694885.1 Buchholzia appendiculata
TAAGCAACAACAAAAAGTACTACAAACTAAAAGAAAATAAATCACATCCCAAATTAAATTGTAAACAATCAAATCAAACATTCAAACCATAATCAAATCACACATTCATTACCCCAACAAATACAGGACCTTGCACTTAAAGCTTTGTGAACCAAATACAGGACATGAGCTTGCATTTAATCATACCAAATACATGACTTGAGCTAGGGCACCAAGAGATGCAGAACAATAAGAGATCTATAGGACTTGTACATGTAAGCATCATGGATTTATTGATGCTAAACAGGAGGAGCTTGCATAAAAAAAAAAACAATCCATAGAAGTACTGCACAACGTTCAGAACAATAATTATTGCTAACCACCGATAGCACACCACTAAAGACCACACACACACTAAAGGCAGTAAATATTTAGTATTTCCGATCCAGACAGTTGTGCATGACACAACACTGAGCAATTTCAGGATTATAAATCATTTCATTCCGGTACACAACTCATTATCTGACATGAGATAAATCACAGTACCGTACAAGGTCTTTACTATCACAGCTGCTACCATTTTATCTGCCCGTTAAAAATGAAATATTTAAATTTAAAAATAGTAGAAAATAAGCATTGAAAATGTGAAATCAATTAAACGGCACTGACTATACTTTGTCTTTAATGCTAATTCAATAAGTCTCACCTGTTGTAAGCGGGGGGGGGGGCAAGGCGACGGTGGGTGATATTGATTGAATGGGTAACATATATTTCTAAGCACATTCATCATGTAGAAATGAATTGAATGGGTAGCATTATATTTTATAAGCACATTAATCATATAGAAATGGACTTGCTTGTTTATGTTTACTCCCCCTCAAGAATTCTTAATATTGTGAAAGCAATAAATATTACAATACTACAAATATATTACAATGCATCTTATACACTACATGTGTCACTACAATATCTTAACAATACAATATACATGCCATCGTATACACTGCAAAACTATCTTAAACAATACAATATTATCTTACAATACGCTACAATATTATCGTATAGGCTACAATACAAAAGAATCTTGCACACTATAATACCATCTTATACACTAAAAAATTATATAAAATACATTACAGAACTTTTACTTACAATCTTACACACTACAATACTATCTTATACACTAACAGTAACAAATCATATTAAACAATACAATATACCGGTACCTACAATCCTATAGGCCTACAATTTACTGTCTTCTACAATATTATCTTATAAAATACATTATAGGTCTACTATCTCATACACTACTTACTATCTTATAAAATACAATAGACATATTAGACACAGTATCTTATAGACTACAATTATATTATTACATATTTATTATCTTACTGCAGATTTTAAAGCTCATAGTCCATTGACTACAGATCTCAAGGCTTGCAGCTTTATAAATACAAATCTTAAGGCTTACAGGCTAGTTTTTGTCAACATTTCAAATGAGCACTGAGGAATCAGAATATCTGGATAAATACAAAGAAGGTCCATTACAGATAAGCAAAAGCGTCATGCTCAACAGTTATAGATTTACTCCACTTGTAGAAAAAATAATAAATATAATAATTTTTAATAATAATATAACAATTTGTTATTATAATTATTCCTTGACCCAATATAAGTTTAAAAAGCTACAATTCTATAAACATGAATGTGTACATTTATTCACAATAGAATCTTTTAGAACATTCCTCTGGACTACAGGTAAAACAACAAGCTTTCGATGTTGGACTTCAAAAGAAGGAAAGGAAAAACCAGGGAAAATCTGGAATAAGGAAGGAGAGCCTCATTCAACGGGTCTACTTAAATACAATAACAATGTAAACAGAATATAATTAAAGAAAAAAACAGACAGCCTCAACAGAGGCATTTAATTCCACCCAAAGTAGGGAATCTAATTACAAAAACAAACTGATGATCAATTTTCCCCAGCAAACTTCTCTTTCACTTGAAGTAAATTTGACATTATCAGCGAATTTTCAACCACTTTCTTGACTACACCTCTCTAAGCAATTGTTATTACTGTCTAGCAGATTAAACTCACTTTTTTTGCAGATCTTAGACTCATAAATAGAACATTTTCAAGGCTAAAAGTAAATAAAAGGTTTAAAAAATGCATGACTAATTAGCCAATAATTTTCACAATTAGCCAGCCAGCAAAGTTAACTTGCAGTGTAATAAAATAATGTTTTTCATTTTAACGGTATGATGCTAAAATGATTACGAACATTACCACATGTAATCATCAACACAATTTCAACTGATTTGTTGGACAGACTAAAGCAAGTTTACCGTTCTCGCCTGCATGTCCCCTCCTGGAACTGATATTCATTCAAACTCAACATCTTGTACCGTCAAAACGAAACTTCCAACATCTGCCTTACAACCAGCTGCTGCATTCAATCACATCTGAATCTCATCATTAAAGGGTCAGTAAAGAAGCAGCTGAATTCACCCAACGACATCGTAGCCTGCCCTAATTAACAACCGATTCCTCAACTCCTGGGAAAAAAGAGATGGATAATACAAATTTATAAATACCACCATCTTCTTTGCCTCTCTCTCTGAAAGCTATTAACAAAGGCTATTATCAAGCTATTATCTAAGGTGGTCTTAATATTTTGCACATTATTTTCTCCACCAAAAATCTCATTGCAAAAAAAAATCCTTCAATACGACAGAACACTTTTTGATCGCCCCACATTTTTTAAAAAATTCACAAATAGACAGAAATATAGACAAGCAAGTGGTGATAAGCAAGAGAACCACAAAGTAACACAGAAAGATAAAAAAAAGCACAGACAGAAATAAAAAATGGTGACAAAAATATTTCAAAACCAGCTTATTTTTATGCGATTTAGAGGAAGAAGCTAGAAGATTGATAGATTTATAAGAGAAGTGAAGTGGAACTTACAGGTGATCTTGTCTCTTGAAGGCCTTTGAACAGATGGAGCAGGAATACTTGCGCTCATCGCTGTGAATGAGTTTGTGCTTGGCCAGTGCACTGGAGTTGTTGAAAGTTTTACTGCACACTGTGCACTGTATGATTGACCGTATGTTGCCAGCGCTTGACGACTTCATCGGCCGGCCTTTCCCTCGCTGACTCAATCGTGACCCTGAGGACGTTTTCCCCCCACTACCCCCACCACTGCAGCGCTCGAACGACGTCGTCAGCTGACTTCCATCCATGACGTCACCGCTTGTACTGCCCACGCTGTCTTCCTGCCCTCCTCCTACGTCATCAGTCGCTGCCGCGCTGCCCGTCGCTGATGTGACGACCGCTGAAAATAACAACGAACTGCGTCACGAATACATAATCATCAGCAACTGACGTCGTCACAACGCCGCCACCCACTGCAGCAGGGAATAGTGTTACAGGGAGAAGAGTGTTACAGGGGGGAGAGTGTTACAGGGGGAAGAGTGTTTCAGGCGGTCATATTAATAGCGGTGGGCGGTAGAGAGTGAGAGACACCCGCAGTAGTAGTAGTAGTAGTAGTAGTAGCGAAATCACTCAGATTTCATAACGGCATTAACAGTCCTCTCAAATATATCCACACCGCAGGCAGTCACACACACATACAAGGACACACGCTCAAACATACACGGACATACAGGGATTCATGAAAGCAGACAGACACACTAGTGCGCAATATACAGACACACATACAACAGCACGCACACAAATAAGTGCATACTGTACATACATAAGCACACACTCACACATACAGGAACAACAACATAACCGTTGCAATAAACAAATCCAATAAATTAGCAAATTCTGTACATTGTTGCTAAAACATTTAAGAGACTGATGTAGCCTACAGTAATTATTAGTGGTCAACGCACCCAATATAATAACAATAACAAAGCCTTGGTGCCTGACGAATTCTGCAGATTGAACAAACATGTTCTTGTCCGATGCCGGACAAACCGTGGGTAATAACGTCAGAAATTAACTTCGTATTCTTAAAAAGTCACCTTTTAAAAACAGTCATAAGATAATTGCAAGTCTACATGAATGTCACAACTTGAACCTAAGACATTCGGCTAATAAGCTACATGGTATTATTACGCTCAGGTATTCTAATCAATACACATACGAGATAGACTGGTCGACATTTCCTTTTCGGTGGCAGAGCCTGCTACAGAGTTTGAAATAAGCATAATGGTTCCATCGCCTCTACAGTCATTTAAACTCTCATCCATCGAAGATCACGGGAATCAAACATTACCCTAATTCATATACATGATCTAATAATATCTCATCTTCAACAGTTTAACATTCCACAATGTACTGTGCCCTTACAGTCAATTGCACTGAATATAACTGGTGAATATGTTTGTTCTGTAATAAATTATTTATCATCACGAGTTGAGTTATTTATTGTGCAGTAACAATGTAGGCAGGCGATGCATGTCAACAGGATTAGGATACAGTGTCAATACTGTATGGGCAGGAGTAGTAGGAGCAGCCAATTGCTGTAATTACTTGTTAATTACTGACTCATTCCTCACATTCCACAGAACGGTCTTACACATCACCATACAAGCATTGTATTGCTTAGTATTCTAACAACATGGTAAATATTCTAATAAAAAAAACACAAATATTGTATAAAATTCATATATCAATAATAGATAATTCTCTAGTGAAAAGAATAAAATAGATATGACAATGATATAAAACTGGAATGACTAAAAATCAAGGAAGCAATCATAGCACTGGTCAAATTATTATTGGTACGATAAACACAAAACCCTTAGAACTGCGTTTAACCCTTCAACCCTTCTTTGTAAGGAAAAACTGACATACAATGTCGATGATAATGATGATAATGATGATGATGATATGATGATAATATGATGATGATAATGATGATGATGGAGCAATTTTCATAATATTACACTCAGAGAAGATAAGCAGAACAATAATGCTCTTACAATAATAATCTTTCATATATTTGTAAATCTTGTCTCACAAAAAATTATGCCGAATAGAATCAAGGCATCTCTAAATTGACAAACAGAGGCAGCAGAATAAAATTAACAACATATGACAAAATTGGCTTCAAGTGTGCAGTTTAAAAAAAAATTAATACCCTCTTTTGTAAATGAAGAGTAAAAAACAACGCACTAAACCTGCATAACAAAACTAAAACCTTAAACTAAACCTTAAACTATAGTACGAGCTCTACACGTTATGCTTTGCTCAAAATACAACTTTATCCATATCACATGTGGCAAACCACCTTCTCTCGGTTCTCTGTATTTAATTTGCAGTTAATGATATATTTATCCTCAGCCAGATGATTGCTGGGTTAAACTACCTCCTATAGGTCCATCACTCAATTGCAGCGGTAGCGGATGCAATCACGGCCGACCAATCAGAGTTATTTATTCTGTCAGCTGACGAAACGCTTAGTCAGCCATGAAGTAAGACAACTACTAGTAGGACCGGTGTAACACCGGCAGCGATCCTTCATCAACACAACATTAAACTTTCTAGTTTTTCAAGCGTTGAAAAGCCACTGCTGATAAAAGCATCCAATAGCATATCCCCTCACCATAGCTTCATCCCCCCCTCCCGCTCATTGAGGGAATTGCTGTACAGTGTACAGAGAGTGTACAGTAGGTTGTTGCACCATAAAAATATCACTCCCGATAAATATATCAGGTTAAGTTAATATATAGGCAGTCTGGTTGAACACAGGTGTCTCTGAAAGAACCTTTTCTACAACATTCATAGAAATCACAAATCCTACCTACTCTCTCTAATAGCTTGCCTCGTTTATTTTTCTATAAAGGTAGTTAGTATCATTATTCATTAAAATGTAAAAAATATATATAAACAAAAGTAAAATATTCAAGATGTAAAAGAAAATAAATGAATAAAATCAAAAGATCATTATTCTTTGAATAAACTGACCTGCAAGATCTGTATCACTGCGGAACAGCGAATGAATTCCTCGCGATAACGATGACGACGACGGCGTTCCATCACTGTTGTAACTGGGCGACATGAGACCGCTGAGGTCCCCGACCATACGTCGCCCCCGCCGTCCCTCAGAGGCCGACACGCGGTAGAGATCAAGGTCAGCGTCGTCGTCGTCGTCGTAGATGGTCAGATGTAGACCACTGTCAGTGCCAGACGAGTGAGACTGCGAGATACCACTCTGCTGCAAGATGCAGTCACTCATTTCTTCATCAGCATTATAGTCATCAACAACATCATCATCATCATCATCATTAGCGCTGCGGCTATCCAACGATCGCATTCAGAGAGTATCAAGAGTACTGCAGCACAGATATCCACTGACGCAATTCATATCAATTTCTGTAGATACTCACGATTCAGTGATTTCATCCAAGAATTTGTAATCCAAGAGAGAGAAGGTCAGAGGTCAAGTCTGCACAACATTCCGGGCACACATCCTATGCGTACTCCGGTAAGAATTATCCTAATAGTCCATTACGCTTTCGGCAGAATTTACCTCTTGACAGGATGTCCATGCAAAGAGATCAAAATTTTAGTCAAATTTGACATCATCGACAATCAGTTACTTTAACTAAATCTTGAATTCATGTGTCTTCTTGTATGTTCAATCTAAACAACCAATTACAACATGGCATTAAGCTAAACATCTATTTCAAAATATACACAATGAATACATTTTAATCCAAGGACTAAAAGAATACATTTTAGTCCAAGGACTAAAATAATACTTTTTAATCCTAACAGAAGAGCAATTTACACTGACCACTCATCTATACATAGCATCCAATCATTGCAGCACACTGTCGCTACTTGCCTAGTTCACAGCTTCCACCGATGATAAGTTCTCAGACCAAGCGGGCGGGGGAAACACCTGCCTTCCATAAAACCTGCAACTCGACGCCGCGCCTCACCAGCAGCCAGTAATGCAATAATAAAGTTGGAAAGCCAACTGTGTACTGTGTGGATTCCAGTCGTCCTCTCTCAGTGAAATCTAATTAGTGCACAAATCATGTGCGTTTAGTGCATTGCACAAACTGGGTATGTCTAGCGCATGGTACAAACTAGGTACGCTTGGTGCATTACACAAACTAGGTACGTTTAGTGCATTGCACCAACTGGGTATGTTTAGTGCATGGTACAAACTAGATACGCTTGGTGCATTGCACAAACTACATTATGTTCAGTCCATTACACAAACTAGGCACGCTTGATGCATTGCACCAACTAAATGCTCCGCAATACAAACATTCTCCACGGGGCCCACATACTTTAGACATGACAGACAAAAACCCAAGTGGAATGGAATTAATTTATTACAAGGGAAATATTTATTGATTCACAGTCAGATTAGAAAGGCATTTGTATAGTAGAGTTATACTG
The DNA here is from genome assembly GCA_034694885.1 of Buchholzia appendiculata. Classification (NCBI taxonomy): domain Eukaryota; kingdom Metazoa; phylum Annelida; class Clitellata; order Enchytraeida; family Enchytraeidae; genus Buchholzia; species Buchholzia appendiculata. The sequence continues at coordinate 7,412 of JAQFYQ010003060.1, forward strand.
TCCAGTTGTGAAGGGAGGAGAGATCAGAACGGCACACTCTGCATGCTTGCTTTAGACGCGACGCCCGGTTGGTCAACAACCAACCAGTCTATAGAGCAGGCGTCAAGAAATGCTTACAATAATTTAACCCATTCACTCAGGTGTGAAAAGGTCGGCCCTCGTTTCGCCGAAATCCACAACGTCGCATGACAAAAAAACAGCGAATATACAGGATACAGGTATACGCCCTATGCACTGAATCATATACATTCTTCAGGCAATTCTATCTGCTGCCTTTAAAAATTTCCTTTTTGTGAAAAATGAATGCGTTCCTTATTTTTCCATAAAATCCATAAGGCAGGGGCTGATAAATTGTTCGACCAATAACTTGCATCGTAAAGAACTTGGACATTGCTAAGATCTCAGCCACTGTACTATATTTAACTATAATCTAAAACAAATCCACAACACATACAACATAATTATTTAACCTACAAAATATAGATAAATATCTACATAATTCAATTATTCAATACTGATTTTGATAAACAAAATATCTAGCAAAGTTTGTCATTCCATCTCGTTGGCAAAATATTAAAAGTCAAAAGGTAGAGGCTTAATTATTTCTTGCAATGACTATCATAAGCTAAGCCTCCCAATCTTATCAAATACACATGGTCCACACTTCGTGAAGCATGTAACATTATGCTACTGGAGCTACTTCTAATAGCTAGCTAATGGCTCACTCGAACCATCTAGTAGCAAACGAACTGAAGCTGCACATTTGCTGGCAATTAAAGCTAGGGAAGATGTTGCATTAAAACTCCATTTAATCAAAAGCACAAAGCAGATGCAAGTTCTGTGTGAAAGACAGACCGACCCTGACCAAGTCCATCAACTGAAATCTGCTGCTATCAATCAAATCTTTCAACGACTGGTCAGCTGATAGGGTGGAGCAAGTAAATCTGAGAGTCGTGCGAGTGTGTGTGCTGAAGCGTGTGCATGTGTCTCTGTGCATGTGTGCGTGGCACTGTATATGTGTGCGATTGTCCGCCTGTCTGTCTGCAACAGCAGAAAAGTCATTAAATGACAACTGATCACTCTAAATAGTAATTGCACAATTCACTGCACCATGGATAAAGTGTGTGTATGTGTGCGTGTGCGTGTGTGTGTGTGTGTAGCGAGAGCGAGAGACACACACACACACATAAGCACTCACACAAAGAAATAGGCAACACTAATTGCATTTTCAAATTCTCCTACAGCATTCACGCTGGGTATCAAAACAAACACATTCTGAACTGAAAGTGCAATTCTCAAAATTAGCTCAAGCTGTCCATCCACATAATGTGAGGAGTTAAGATTTGTCTAAACAGTCCATCCACATCGCCCCCCCCCTCCGCCCCCCCCCCCGTCAGCTCGAAACAGACCAACTTTATGATAGGAGGGGTTAGCAGCAGCAATTTCTCAACCACATAATACACATGGTACCTAGATAAACGATTACTACACCTGAGATGAGTATATGATATGACTAATTGATATGTTAGCATTACATGATTAATAATTTAATATAATCTATATTTTACAGAGAATATCAAAATAAAATAGACACATGTATATCACCATGCTCAATTGCTCATTGCTTATGTTTATTATGTGACACTCAAAAGTTCTCAACACTATTAATACATTAAGATAATCTACAAGCTGTAGTACTCCATAAAGGTCTGCATAGGGTATAGAAACAGGAAAACTGCGTGTAAAAAGGACTAAAATAGAAGTAGAATGTGAAATCACACAGTTTTGCATGCGTATTACAACGAACAAAAGCTCAGTAAAGTTCATAAACCAACCGCATTATTAGATCAACCAAACAATGCACAAGTCAACTACTTCCAATTTTCAATTCCAATTTCCTACTCATTATTGCATAATGATCATGCAATGTGACTGCGAATTCAGACCCAACTCTGGGCATAAACAGTCCTCCAATGAAATCACAGACGGACAGACAGACAGACAGACAGACAGACTTGCACATCATTGCCGTTTCATTTCTGTCTGTCAGAAAAACTTGATTGATGATACTCCCACGCATATAGAAAAAAAACTCATACCTCTTTTTCTTCTTCTGCTAACTTCAAAGAACACTCTCATACACAGGACGTCTACAGTAAAAAAAAAACTCCTAACGCACACATTTGTCATTGCACATCATGGCACAGGGGTTCCTATCCACACACACACACTAGAACACTTGCTCGCCATCATTCATCCACACTTGCCTTTCGACATTGGCCATGCAATATAGGATCATTTAGAGAAGAAGAGTGAAAACTCCTGGATCATTTAGAGAATAATGAAAACATCTCTTAAACATAGCGAAACAGCATTTAAATAATCGGCTGCAATTGGCTTACTGAAACTATCACTACTTGGAGTCTGCGTCAAGTGTACTGTTCATCACAGCCTGATCAGTTGATGAGAAGCGAACTAAAGAAACTTTGAAATACTTATAGACACTATTATATAGTAGACTATATAATAGTATACAGTTCGTTGGAGTGAATTATGGAGGTCGGCTGATTTGGTCAACACTTCTTGTTTGATGCTCCTGCAATCCGACAACCAGGATTCTACTTCCTTCCATTCCCTCGACGTCAGTGGTCACTGCTAAGTAGCTTCAGCACTAAGTAGCTTTAAGGACTGAGCAAGTTCTGTTTTAACAGATGGAGCCTGACTAATAGTGAGTGTGTGAATACAGCGAATCTCTAATTATTTTGCCTATAGTGAATTCTTACCAACTGATCAGGTACCAGGGAGGTATTACAGCACCGCATAAGGCTGACAAATAAATAGTACTACACTAATTAAGCGCAAACAGTGTACAAGTTTCAGCATGCATAAAGCAAATAACTAGTGACTATCATTTACAATAAAATTACAAACAAGCAACTATCTATACATAAAATAACCAAAATTAAAACCTAAATTAAACATAATATTATACCCTTTGAATTATATGATAATAAATGTGAAAATTAAAAAAACTACCAATAGCTGCAACTAATATGTAACGATCTCGACAACAAGTTAAGAACTTAATAATATTTAGTGTCAGCTACCAACAACCATTCAACAAGGTACCAGTAAAAAATATGTCATAAATCACATAACCTATCAACAATGATCGCGACACCTCTAATTTTTTCAATAATACACCGGCACCAATATAAATTCTACTGACACTCAATGCTCAATCTCTAATTACAATAATGTTCTTCCAATCGGTATCCCACCCAACCATACATCACGTGTTCGTCCACTAGCACAGAGACACACACGCACAGATACACAAGCTACACAGCACGAATACAAAGACACATACACACACACAGAGAACGATAGAAAAGCTGCACAGCATGCCTCCACTAATCGCCACAGTCAAAAAAAAACTTTCAGCAACTATCGGAGTAACAGCGTTAGCGACCTTCAGGCTGTAATTATTTCTCTTTTCTGCCCAGGTTCACAAAATATAATCATCATCATCATGCCCCCCCTTTAGCATGAGTCACCACGAAATATGGACACAGACTGAATATAATACTAAGCAAGACTAGAGAGAGAGAAGAGAGAGAGAGA
>JAQFYQ010003061.1:0-11035 GCA_034694885.1 Buchholzia appendiculata
ATATAATGAAAATATGGAAGGGGGGGGGGGTGCAGCCATTCGCCCTTATCCATGGGAAGTTGCCAAAATAGCTTAGGCTTGCGAGGTTTAAACTACTTCCGGTAGGCAGAAAAGCCTCCTGAGCACTACAAAATAGCTACGCATTGCGCATTAACTTTATATTTCTAACAATAATTACACGACATGTAGATATTAACTTGTTTGTGTACTGTGCGATTGAATGAAATAATTTGATTTTTTACGAGTATTTTTATTTTGAGAGGAAATCGGAAGCGTTAGTGTGCAAGTAATAGCTATTTTATAGCCTACCGGAAGTAGTTTAATCAGAGAGATATTAACGTTTAGATCATTATTTATCCCAAACGGTCTATTTTTGCACTGTTGTTTCAGATTTCTCCGTCAAGACACTCAAAATATCTTACGCAATCGCATAGCAGGGAAAGCTGTTGTCACACGGAAAGTAGTATATATTAATCCCAAAACGCTTTATAATCACAATTAACCTACTAACGAAGCTTAGCTGTTAAGTGACGTTGCAAATAAAGCGTTAACGATAAGAACAATGGCGACGACATCGACTGGAATTACAGCAGGTATGACACAATGTTCCATTTGTATGGACACATTCAAGAATCCAAAATGTCTTCCATGTATCCATACGTACTGCCTGGAATGTCTGACGACACTTGGAGAACACCAGACATGCTTGCCTGGAGACCGCATGTCGTGCCCACTCTGTAGAAGAGAGTTCGTCATACCACTCGGTGGATTTGTCGATCTTCCCAGCAACTATACCATCAAGCAACTTCTAGAAGGGAAGGAACAAAGTCGGCCCAAAGATGGAGAGGTGTGTTGTGAGCTTTGTCTGCAGGACGAGGATGAGGATGCAGAGGGAGGTGTGGTGGCAACCAAGCACTGTGTGGAATGTGAACAGAATGTCTGCGAGTCCTGTGCAAGGCGACATCTCAAACAGACTTGCTCCAGGTCACATCATATCGTGTTGGTCAATGACAGACTCTCTTGCAAGGACGTCAAAGCGGAGAGCAAGAAAGGGACGAAAGTCAAACGTCAGCCAAAGAGTAAACTGAAAAAGGAAGACATTAGTTTACCATCAAATTTCAGGTAAGAATTTGATAATTTGTTGCCATCCGTCTGATTTAAAGGGACTACAGTATACCCCTCTCCACTGGTCTCCAGTGCCTATTTACACGCCATCAAATTATTATTAGTTATCTTCTTGTAAGTTCTAATGTAAGTTCTATTCTAAATTCTATTGTAAGTTCTATTGTAAATGCTTTTGTAAATTCTATTGTGAGTTTCATTTAAAAGTTCTATCGGAAGTTTGCTCTATAAGTATTTCTATTCTAAGTTTTATCTTTTAGTCTTTATTGGAGATGTAACAGACGACGATAGAAGAATAAAGATGAATGTGAAGGTATCAAGATTTGTAATGATTTGGAAACAAAAACCGACTTCAAGCAATAGGTTCTCGCCTAGCCCTTTTCTTTCATATGTGTTTTTTTCTGTCATGACAGCACGAGTGACAGTATGAGTGACGTCACACACCTCTATACCAAGGGGGTGAAGCGGCTGCTCCAAGCTTGAGCAAGATAGGGGAAAGTTTACACTAGTATTGGGTGCCTGGGGAATATTTCTGCTTGGAAAGATTATTTCTCCGGCATGCTTCAAGCACCCTTGGGGGGGGGATAGAGGCCCCTGAGTGACATCATGAGTGACAACATGGCTGATCATCATCATATGATATTATATATATGTTATATATATATATATATATATATATATATTTATATAATTTATTTTTGCAGGCACATTGGTCACATTGGCTTTGATCCAGTAACTGGCTTTGATGTAAGTTGTCTTGAGTAATGTATATTGGTTAAAATCTTATCGTATACACTGTGTTGGCCATATATAATGGTCCCTTTAGTATAATGATGTCCGTGGCTTATATTATAAACACTAAGTCTGTATATGAAAATATGCGTCTTTACCTCATATAAGAGTCACTGCAGTACGGTTGGCCTAGTAGTCAAACTGAATAAGCCTAGCTCAAAGGCATTGGGGCCTAGCTAAAGGTAACAAGTCCCTTCCCACTGTGATAGAGGCCCTGCTCATGCAAGAGATATATTATAGTGACGTCATAGGAAGCTAAAGCTCGACAATATGACCAAAGAGGTTGCTGGTAACGGTAAGGGCATCCGCCCGTAACATCAATGTAAATTACACAAGTCTAGTTGTTGCTCAGCGCAAGCGTGCTCTATCACATCTATACTTTCCGGTAAGTTTGACGATTTTTTTATATTTATAAACCTGGCATTAGAACTTGTCTAACTTTCTCGTTCATAGAAACATTATCACGAGCTGTGGTCTCGAGATCACTGTATATACTCAGATTACTCCCAGTGCACTTAATTTCCACTGACTTTGTTACGAATGTAATGACAAAACATTATACATTTCAAGTATTCTAGAAAGAAAAATTGTTTTGCATGTGAAACTAATTTGAGAAATGTTGAAACTCTGTGGCGGCGTCAGGGCGCTCCGAATGTGCATGCTGAGATAGTCACTATCTCAGCAAGCACATTCACAGACATTTTAGCTGGCTGTGTATGCTGTAGCGTACACAAATTAATAGCATTGTGTATGCATACACAAATTGGAATTATCGAAGAAAACACACCATTGTGCATACTACAGCGCATAATGATGATAGTATTGACGACGATGATGATGATGGTGAAATATGTGGCATATACAAATGTTCAGTATCTTGTTTGCAACAACAAGTATGCAGTTAAACTAAGTTCAAGCTGTAGTGCCTAAACTATTAGCAATAACAAGATTGATTACACTACAATTACAAGTAGTGTACATTGGTTGTAGGGATATCTAGACCAAATACTATGGCGTAACGATATCGATCGCGTCAATTGATCCCTTGTCAACTGGTCCCCCGTCAACTGGTCGCCGTCAACTGGTCCCCGATTGATCCCCTCATAAATTGATACCCTCATCAATTGATCCCCACGTCTATTGGTCCCCCGTCAATTTATCCCCTCGTCTATTGATCCGCCGTCAATTGATCACTTAGGCTTGATCCCGTCAATCATTCTATTCAGCAACGCAAGTCACATTTTATTAATAACTTTAAAGCCAATATTTAAAAACTTAAATGTTTAATTATTTACCTAATTATTAACCTAATAATAGCACACGTATCAGTAAATATGATAATATTATTTGAAAAGTAATTATGATAATTGGAAACATGAATTTTCTCCGTTTTCCAACGGCTGAAGCTCAATAGATAACAAAATTCGATGATTTGTCAGTTTAAAATTAGAAATACATCAACACTGTAATAAACATCTCGGGTTACAGTATTAACTTAATCAAGGCTCATAAACTGATGTGCTATATTTCTTTGAAGCTTAGATGAATTTTCTCTCTATGTGTGCATGATGAGTTGTAACTACAATCAACCTCATTCACGCCATCGACAACATAGAGAGCGTCCACAACATCCACAACGTTTTACTGCAGTTTATTTCTTCTTCTTTGTGATATTTCAAAATTGTTATATGTATATTATTATATATTTGAACTTATTGTCGTTTTAAATAAATGCAATAGGCCTATAGCGCTAGCTTTAAGTGGACCAGAATTTGTTTTTAAGAACTTGATATAACACAATCTTTATTTAGGCCTACTGAGAAAACATTTAAGTTAGTCCACTTGATCAATAGACCGGGGGACCAATTGACGGAGGATCAATTGACGTTGATTCGGCGTAGCACTATGACGTAAGACTGTAAGGTAAGACTATGATTTAAAACTATGACGTAGCACATACACACATACACACATAAACGCACATACATTATACACACACATACTTACATTGTACGCACATGTATGGCATGTCAATTGAGTGATGTTTAACGGCACGTCAGCACAAAAAGGCTACATTGTGCCTTCAGTGGATAAAAACTTTACGTTAAAATTCAGTTACAGTAAAAGTATAAGCTACACTAAATAAATAAAAGCATAACACGTTTAAAACAATTACAATAAAACTACTCCCGTATACATACAGTAGGCATGTCAATCGGGGTCACATGAATATATAATGTCAAATGTGGACCCGTCACATGACATGGGCCCGATGTTTTGTTGGCATTTAGTCGGCAGATGCGGAATCGGCAGAACAAGGTTCCGTAAGGTCGGCCCGATATTTGCATTATATCGGCAGCTGTGGCATCGGCAGAATGAGGTTCCGTAAGATTGGTCCGATATTGGCATTAGGTCGGCAGCTGTGTGAGTCAACCTAGATTAACCTATGATTTAACCTGAGCCAACCTACGAGTTCTCCTAGCTCAACTTATGAGTTAACCTAGATCAACCTTAAGCGAGTTAATCTCAGATAAAGTGAGTTAATCTCAGATAAAGTGAGTTAATCTCAGATAAAGTGAGTTGATCTCTGGTAAATTGCAGAGTTGTGGTCTCGAGACCTCGGTCATGGTCTCGAGGCGGTCTCGAGACCGATTTTTGCCGGTCTTGGTCTTGGTCTTGGTCTCGAACCCTAAGGTCTTGGGATTGGTCTTGGTTTCGAACCCCAAGGTCTTGGTCTTGGTCTTGGTCTCGAAGCATTGGTCATGGTCTTGATCAAGACCAAGACCAAGACCAAGACCATCAAAAATTCTTAGCGGACAAGACATTATCAGATGCAGATCTAGTCTCTTTTTCAATCACTCTTTCAAAAAATTCCTTCATCGAATGTGCATCGTCCAAGTAATAGCCGGTCAAAACTGTTACTCCAAGCTTAAATATTTTTTTAAAACTTTTTGAAGAGAAACCTTCAATGCACAATTCAAGGCCATGACAAGTTCAAGGCATTTTTTTCAAAGCCAAGGCAAGCAAGGCATTTGGAAAAAATTCAAGCCAATTAAGGCAAGGAGCAAGGCAGTAAAGCGCCTGAAGGCAGTAAAGTACCTCAAGGCAGCCTTGAGACATGAAATCAAATCTAAGGACTACTAAAGTGAGATAGTCAAGGCATTTTTTCAAGGCCAAGGCATTTTTTCAAAGGCCAAGACAAGGCAAGGGGCATTTGGAAAATTGGCCAAGGCAAGGCAATCAAGGCAGTAAAGTGCCTCAAGGCAACCTTGAGGTAATGCATCGAGGACAAGGATTACATCACTGCATAGGGCTACTATAAGTTTTTGGAGTTAAGAAGTATTTCATATCATGCAATACCAATCTGTTCTAGATCTTCGGATTATTATACCTTAATATAACTTTGAATCAAGCGTTCTTACTCAGATTTGGCTAGACAAAACATGGATTTATTACAAATGTTTCTTATCCATTTGCAAACAATTTAGATGAAGCCTATTGTCTAATATTCTATAGAGATACTAATTCTAATAATATAAAAACAGATTATAGCATTATAAAAACAGAATAACAGAAATTAGAGTAACAGAAACACATTGAAGCATTAGACCTATTTCAATAAAAAATCATAGGCTTACACTTTTATTGAAAATATGCTTCAATGTTTTGTTACAGTATACTGTAATGCTAGATTTGAATCAACTTTTGGATTTTTGCTCAAAAAAATTCCGGTCTTGGTCTTGGTCTTGGACTCAAGGTCTTGGACTTGGTCTTGGTCTCGAACCTCAAGGTCTTGGTCTTGGTCTCGAACCCCAAGGTCTTGGTCTTGGTCTCGAGCCTCCCGGTCTTGGTCTTGGTCTTGGTCTCGGACCCTCCGGTCTTGGTAACAAAACTGCTTAAAAGTCGTTTCCCTATAAATATTGTTTCAAATCTTTTCGCCATTCTTGTAGGCCTAGCATCTTTCTGTACTAATTAGACACGCATTAACTCCTTTAAACTCTGGATCCGCACTGAATTATCAACTTACAAGTGACTCACTACCAAGCTTTTGTACAGCTACATAGATGACGATCGAGTTATCTAAATATTGAAATTTCTAATATAAGCGTAATGCAGAGCATCTTCCTGGCAACATTTGACTTCTGGTAAAATGTATGGTTAGCGAAACAATTCAGAATCCTTGGTTAGACTACTCGATATGAGATCAGAAATATTATTTTCGTGATCTGGCTTATCCAAACCAGTTCCGGGGACGATAAATCCATATAGTCATGAGTCATGACCATGGTGATGAATTCAATGTATTGGCCTTGTTTTTCTCGAGGCCAAGGCATCATTGGCATAATTGACAAGGCATCACTGCCAAGGCAAGGCATTTTTGACCTTTTCCAAGGCAAGCCTTAGACCAAGGCACTAATTTTCTGCATACCTAAAAGCCAGTCAAAATCAACATTATCGATTCGCAAGGGGGTTGAGTGGAATTGAAAGTATTTCGTGTGATCATTGATCAAGCGGAACAAACGTTTAGGTAGGCCTATATGATTTCAAGGTGCACTGCACTGGGAAACGTGGCTATACAGTGTACACACATGCAGAACTATAGATGCAGCATAACAGGCTTTCGAGCTATATAATTATACAGAAGTGTAGTGGTAAAAGCAGTGGGCATACTGTGGGTATACTCTCTGCTTAAAGTGGATATACTGTGCTTATTAATAATTTCCTGTGGGTATATATACACCTCGCCGTTTGCCCATCAGTAGACCCTACGATAGCCTACACCACTGCATGGTAATATACGCAAAACTAGCTGCAGTCTAGCATGCAGAACTATAGTCCTACATGCTAGACTGCATGTAGATATGCATACTAGACTATAAATGCAGTCTAGCATGACAGAACTATATGCAGCCTGATGCCTACGCGCGTGTGAGCTAGGGAGTAGAAGTATAGCCTACTAGCTGTTGTTTCTTCTTTTATAATTCGTTTTAAAAAGCTTCACATGTCTGTTGCGTTTCTGTATATTTTCTGAATACGTCTCTGTATTTGTCTGTTTGTTAATTACTGTGCATTTGTCTATCTGCATCACTGCTCAGACCGACAGAGTTTTGTGCATATAAATTGTGCACCGATGTCCTTCAACTAGTTTGAAATCTGTTTCGCCGATTCATTCCGATGACGCATTAATCGCAATAAATACAGAGAATTTGCAACGATTTTCGTCACTGCCATTTATCTCATATCACTGTTATAATAGAAGAGAGCAATTAGTTTTCTCAATTGCTGAATTACAACCGCAAGACCTTTCTCGCTGAACATTATGTCTTAAAATTTACATATCGACATGTGTGTTTTCTGCATTGCTGCATGCCTACAGCGCGAACTGTAATAGATATGTTATCACTGTGCATCAGTATATCTTGCAATGTGTCGTAGACTAAAAGTGGCAGTAAATAAAAGTTACTCGACAGCTGTAATGTCCTCTATGACTATAAAATAGTGCCAACTAATTCGTTAACACGATGGCGTCACGGCAGTTGCTTTGTAGAACAGATCGATTTATGAACGCTGCACAGATCTGTTACATCTACAGTCCAAAAAGTGTAGGTTTGCAATGTGCTTGATGCTAATTTTGGTACGGTACCCTGAAAGCGGTATCACAGGCCCGGTGTCACCGGTCGTAGATACTGATCAGGATCTTCCCTGTCATTGGTAAAGATATTGGATGTCGATTGTGCCGAGGCAGCGATTTACAGGTATACACAGATAAGTTAGCTGCCGAGGCACAAGGCAGTTGAAGGCACAGTATTTGGAGGCTATGGAGAGAGGTTTGTACCGAGGTACGTAACTATGCTACCTAGATCTTGGCTTCGCTTTGGTATTGTGCTGAAAAATGCGATATTCTGAATGGCAGCGAGACTTAACCCCCAAGCCTCTGACAGTGATGCGCGCCGCCTATTCTATCGTTTCTATTACCAAGCGATACAGGTTGCTGATACCTAAAGTAAAATGACGTGTTAGCCTAACACACTGACCTCGATTAGGTGAACCTTTCACGAGGTGAAAGGCTGAGAACTCTGGAAGGAGATCAGCGCCGACAGCATTCTGTTCAGAACACGTCAAGCCAATACTTTACATCACCTTTTTCTCACTTCTTTACTGTTGTGGATGTTCATATTTGCAGAGTTCGTTTATGACAAGCCCTTCCAATCGCGAGTTAAACTTTATGCCTGGGGGTCGAACCTTTATAACCAAGCAGATGTCGTAACCACTAGATAATTCGGTCATCCCGCTCCACTCGTTCCTGGAAGTCAGACATATTATAAACGTATTCATATCAACATCTCGACTTTACGGGCGTCGTGCAACCCGTAGCCTATGAGTCGTACTATGAACTCAATAGATCTAAGCGCCTCCCAACACATGTACGCATCACCACATCATGCACATGTATATTGCTTTTGGTGTGCAGTAATTTTTTATTGTGCTTACATAATAGTGCAAACATTCAAGTACGAGATTGAGCTTCAAGGTTCCTCGCAGAAACCTCGTTGCCCTACCTATAGTAACAACTCTTACTCATCCTCTACGCTCGACAGATCATGTTCAACAGATTTGTTGTGAGGCTTCTTCTTGAACAGTGCCAAACTTTGGTCACAGAAACAAACATGTATTATTTATTGTCGGTTTCGAAGAATGACGTCAATGACGAGAGTAATTGTGGTGGTGAAATATTTGCTACGATTTGTGAGGGCATGGAAATCTCGCTCGTAACAGAAATTTTGGATCCGACCCCCACCTATTTTTTCACAAATTCCGCACTGGTGATTTCATTTTGTAGTACAAAATGTGCGTCATTGCAAACAATCTGGCGAATATTTCAGCCAATGTTTGAAATCCGTTAATTATTCATGCATTGGGTAGCTCATTCGATATTATTTATTTTCATTCGCTATCCATTTTGAGGCTTTGAGCCAATTGCACGGAATATCTAAATTGATGTAGGCTACTACTACCCTGCTAGGAACTATTTCATTAGCTTTTATGAGCTCTCACAGTCTACTGTGACAGTAGACCTCTATATAGTTAGCCTATGCTTCACGTTTGTGTGTTTTTATGTGTGTTATTTTGCTATCTTCATATGTGCAGATTCCGTTGTCTGATTAATCACATGAATGTTGTCATATCGTTTGTTATTATTAATGATAATAATGAAATCATAACAAATGATGAAATTATAGATAAAAAATTGATGAAATGAGATACAATATAAATTCATCAGAGTGTGGGCTCATAAAATACTACCCGCATGTATAGTGAATGCATAGTTACAGTAGGTAGAGCGCCACAGCGCACAAAGCTGCAAGCGTCAAGCGACAAGACAAATTTCATCTTTGAACCACGCTTCAACGCTTGCACATCAGTCAGTCATTTCATAAGCGACACGATAGTTGTTGTGCGCTATAATTGGTGAGTTGATAGCATTTTTTGCAATTCAATCATAGTCTATGTTTTATTCCTAGATATGGGTCAGCGTATAGATAAGTACTTGTTTACAGTTGCGCACGTTAACGTTCAATGTCCTGTTCATAGCAGTGCAGATTATAATCAGTTGCATTGGACAACGACACGTATAGCTAATCTTACTGTAGCCAGGAATTTCTATTAAATGTCTTAATTATAGGTGTTTATAGATGTTTAATTGTGAAAATATTTGCCTTGGTTTTCTACTGTACGAATTGAGTAGGCCGTTTTCCGTTATATTTGACGACATTATGTAGCTTCCGTTGTATGCATAAAGTTCAATCCAGGACTGACAGTCTTTAAAGCACGGTTGGCGCATGAGAATGCGGGTGACAACATACGGGTACCGTTGTGCCGTTTCGGTCGTCTATCGTGAAGATCGTCTGTTGATTTCAAACAGCGATATGGTATTGCTATAAAGCTTCAAATAGATCTAGCATTTAACAGTTTATTCGAATGCATACGCGTATTTGTCAAATTAGCTTTCATCAGATCTTAGTATTGCTCTTTTGTACTTTGTGCAAATCTGATGCTTCCTTCTTGTGCAACAGCTCATGCAAAACCTTGTGCAATACCTTGCGCAAAACCTTCCATAAAAACCTTGTATTAAACCTTGTGCAAACATTTTGCAAACCTTGCGCAAACCTTGTGCAAAACCGTGTGTAAACCTTGTTGAAAATCTTGTGTAAAACCTTGTTCAACCCTTCTGCAAATCTTCTGCAAAAACCTTCTGCAAATCTTCGGCATGTCGTCTGAAAACCTTCTTCAAGCTTATAATAAGCACGCTGTTTAGTGATGGGCGCGTCTGCGTTGCCAACAAGCGTATGCATAGCAACCATCAAAAGGCCTAAATTCGTGAGACCAAAAATCAAGCTGTCGAACCTTCAAGTACGATCATTTAAATAGCCGAACACTTGAAATTCTGTAACGTGAAATGACAGAATTCTGAAACAGGTTAAAATTCACCAAGGATCATTTCAAATGCTTATTTATTTCAATTAAACCAGCGGAAATTAGATTATTCTATTGCACCAAATTATATAGTTAATCTGACTACACTTGATTTTTCTATTAGAACGTGATTGGATATTGAACGCTTGAAGCTGTTTACCCATAATATAAAGTTTAAATCAGACATAATTAATCTGACTTTATGTTTTTCATGCTGGAATTGAACGAGACGTCGATACAAACCAGAACATCAGCGTTCATTGAAGTCTAATGTTCCAGTAGCCGGGAATCTTGAACAGGCGACTTTGATACATTATCCTGTATCGGCGTGAACGAGATTAGTGAAGAGTTCGAAACATGCAGAGGGGAAGGAAAGGTTCCAATTCGGCGACCAGTAATGTTGGAATTCTCATCCTGGCTGCTGCCACGGCATCACTCATTGGTCCATCAGCTGTCCAATCAGGTAGGAGTTTAGACAAATGTATCTTTGAAATCACGACAGTCTAAGAAGCTAAATTACATGCAATGAAGCTGTACGAAGGAAGGAAGAAAGGGGATGACCCTAGACCCCTACCCAGTCAGCCTTCCAGAAAGGTCCGGCCAAGATCCACTGGTGGCACCCAGCTTGGCACCAGCATGGAATGCC
>JAQFYQ010003062.1:0-11034 GCA_034694885.1 Buchholzia appendiculata
TTTTATGTGTGTGTGAACACATGCGCGGGATAAAATATCCAGCAATATCGCCGCATATTTTATGCCTAGTGTGAACGGACTTTTAACAGTTAATGCGTTCATATTACAACCTTTGATCAGCAAGCTTGTAGCATTAAGATACGTGTCTGTAGTCTTATACAGAGGTTTACAAAAGTGTTTATCCACAGATTAACATTTAACATTGTAATAAACTTTGTCAGAATGAAAAATTACAAAAAACATGCATAAAAACTCTGCCTTGCATTATCTTAAAACTTTGTGAACAAGTAACATTAAACATTTATAAAAAAACAAACAGGCAACATTGCAACAAAACTTCTATTTGCAAATATTTACGCTTAACGTTATCTACTTTCTGTTTATTCAATTAGTTCCACACCAGTTATCTCTTACTGGACAGTGAAAGGTAGCCTCAATAATTACCACATTATTTTGTGTGTTTATAAATACCAGTCACTATCAACAATAATGGTATCATCGGTCTGGATTCTTCACAGACTATACAACATTGAAGAACGGAAGTCTCTGCCGAGAGAACCTGTGAGCCTGTGGAACACCGTGGATCAAGCCATCACCAGTTCCAGTGTGGTCACGCTACAAGGAGCCTGCACTAGAGGACAAGTGGTTGGACAACCTCTGGTCATGCTCGATCATGGATCAACTACCTCAATGCCATCTTGGGTTACAGAAAGCCATATCGGGTGAGAATTATTCAGTATCGTTAATCTACATAACTACAGTCTGCAGCACATCTAGTTAACGTACGGTATCATATCGTTATAACCGACATGTTTGCAGGAACTAACAAAAAGTAAATATAGATACTTTAGTGTAACTGATCACAGTATGCAATAGTCGGCAAGACAATATCTTTAAATTGTACTATCTCTCATTCATTGATTAATGCAAGCGGGTAAAATATAGAAAACACAGCTGATCTCTCATGTTTTTACAAATACGGCACAATTTTATATGAAAAGTGGCAAAAAGTTTTGCATGTAATCCAATTTATAGTTATCTTGCATATCATCCATAATACAATTAGTCAGAAAAACGAATTCTTCAACACATAACTTGAACATAAACGAATTGAACAGCCTCAACGAGGTCAAACATATATTTACATGTATGTAGATTACTTCATAGTATTTGATAACGATTAAGCCATTCTGTTCGCGAGAGCAGCTATTTTATCACAACAACCATACACTGACTGTCCATAATACTCTGATGTCTCCTTTCAGCAGAAGATCGTTATTTAACCTATGTGTTCCGAAACAACATACTACATTTCTTTTCCATCGTAGCGTTTAAATGGCTTTAACTAGGCCTACTGTGATATCATTTACTGTTTCAGGTTTTCATAACGCTCTCAAAAATACACCAGATACAACATGTGCACTTATTGTACCTAAAATCATTCTTGCTTACAGATGTAATAACTGCTACAGATCATGTCTAGTTAATACTTGTCTTGCATCATACATACAACTACTTGTTCTGTCGATTCTGCTGTATCTTCGAGAAACGTGTCAGAATGTCCACAAGACGGTCCACCGAGTCAGGATCAATCTTGTCAAACAGTCTGTGTAACTTGTCCTTGACTTTAGACGGGGGAAGATGAGAAGTCGTACGTAGGATCTTCTCCAGCTCCCGCGAAATAGCATCAACCTCTCTGATGGTCAATGTTTTGTTCGAGTCAGTCGCATGAATCGATTGTTGACCCGTAGCTTCACCGTGACGACGTATCTCGTCTGACTGGTGGTAGGTGTTAACCTCTTTGCTGTTGTTCTTTGTTGTAGGAACCGACGTTCCGTTATCCCGCATCGCATGCATAGACGTCTGCTTAGCCGCCGTCTGCTTAGCCGCCGTTGCCAAGCATGACTTCTCCACGTCTGAACAAGACGCTCCACCGTCCATAGTCACTGGAGCAAGCGTTCCGCCATCCGTCGTTGCTGAAGTATGCGTCTTGTCGGCCACCAACGCAGAGGCCGACATGCCGGTCACCGTCTCGGAGGTCATCACCGCTACGGCTGACATGCTGTCGCTCATCGGCTTGTCGGCCATCACCACAGGGGCTGACATTCCGTCGCTCATCGTCTTGTCGGCCATTCCCGCAGAGGCGGACATCTCGTCGATCATCGTCTCTGAGGCCGATACCACCTTTTGCATCACCACAGGAACAGGGACCTTGTTACCCAGAGTACCCAGGACTGGCACCCTGTGGACCATCGTCGCAACAGTAGGCATTCCGTCGCCTTGCGTCTCTGCACGACATGCCTCGTCTCTCCTCGTCACAGAAACGGACATCCGATCATCTGTTGTTTCCGTGGTGGGCACGGCGTCATCAACGGACGCAGACGTTGACGTCTCAGGGCCCTTCGTAGTAGAAGCCGACATCTCATAGCTCTTCGTGCGTCTTTCCACCGCTGCAGAAACTGACGCCTCGCCATTCGTCCTATCCGAAGTAGGCACACTGACTCTCGTTGCCTCCAGTGTGTTCTTTGTTGCCTTTCCCGTGGCTTCTCCGGTTCCTTCAACATGTTTCCTCTTCGCCATTCTCATATCCGGAATCTTATACGGTACCTTGGTGAGTATTCCTTCTGATATTTGTTTCTTCTGACTAGTTGATTTGCTCACCGTACGTGTTTTCAGCAATTTCTCCGTACGTAATTGTTCGCAGCCTTTTATTTCGCCATCTTTTACGCCTTCTATTGTGGCTCGAACTTTGGCAGTGGCTGATACTTTATTTTTGAGCGTCTCAATTGCTGTATTCCTACTCATTATTACGTGTTTCATTTTCTTAGGCCGATCTATTCTGACCAGTTTCCATTTTATCTGAAATTCATTCAATCTCCTCATATTCTCATTAGAAGATGGAGACTTACTCTCAGTCAATGACGTTGTGCTACTCTGTGCTAGTATTTCTCTGTCGTGTCGTCTCTCTGTCGGATCTAACTTGTTGTTACGAAATACGCTTCTACTTTGTGACTCACAGCAATCACAAGATGCATCAGCATCGCAGTCAAGTCCATATATTTGACAGTTGATTACAGATGATTGCAATTCCTTATCAATATCTTGTATCTTCTCTATTGTCATTGCTGAGTTATGACTATCTTTAGTTCCGGGTTGATTAACTGCTATGTCTTTGCTATGTTCAGATTTCTCTTCAAGCGCTACAGAGATACACACAGAAGATTCATTCAGAAGATCGGCTGTGTCTAGTTCACCACTCTCAAGTCCTGCAACTACGTCTGCAATGTGCCACTGTCTGTCCTCTCGTTCATCTCCGGTGGTTGACAGAAGAGGAAACGAGTCATTATACAGCAGCTGCTTCAGGTACTCTGTGGCTCTCATAATCTCATCAAGATCTTCCCACGCTTCGCTTCCATCATCGACGGCGATCTGTGATCTGTGTTCTGCGGCTTCATTGACTGTGGAAGTCTGGACATGCTCACCACCCATCCATCTCGCAGCCTCGTGTCCGTCCTGTCGTTCTCTCTCCTCCAGCGTCTCACAGTCGTGTGAACTGGGAGTGTTGAGGGTCTGTGAACTTGGTCGTCGATGCTCACCGTTCCGTCCATCACTGAACTCTGCTTCACTATGTTCTAGTATGGAGGGTAGGAACAGCATCTGTGTGGCATGACATGTCTCACTCGGTGTTGGGTGTGGAGATGAAGGTTCTTGCTGATGTACCTCTATGACGTTGGTCTGCTGTATGATTATAGATGAAGTCCATCTATCTGGCTGATACCAGATGTCAGCTGATACCAGCTGAGACAGTTGATAGCTGTTGTATTGTACAGAGTTCACGAGCATCGTCACATTCTCAGTCGTTTGGAGTTCAACAGGCCTGACCAGTAGACCTTCGTCTGGACCGACATCATTGTCCGAGATGATAGCAACGGAGATAGAATCGGCCGCAGACTGACTGCACGGTTCTAGACCGACTTGTGTATCCATAGCTGTGTCATCGTCGACCATCTCTTGACAGCCAGGACCTCCATGCTGTCCTGCATTGTCCACACTGCCCAGATTGTTGATAGTATCACATGTTGTATGAAGTAAAGTGGCCTCTTGGTCTGTAGTCATGATTTGTAGTTCATGCGATGATAGATCAGCTGATAAGTTGTCAATATTCACAGCGAGGTCTCTAGTCGCGTCCTCCGACAATTCATTTCCGTCGTGTTCTACTGTTTTACTGTCTTGTATTTCTGTGAGCTTGTTACTGCCATCATCATTTAGTGTAGACAAGTGTGCATCTTTCTGTGTCATCTCTACCTTTTTATTCACAACCTCTAATCCTTTAGATTTCTCTCCAGACTTTTCTTTCTCTTTCCCCTTTTGGTCAGAATTTATTCTCTCTTCAGACGTTTCTCTTATATTTAGACGACTTTGATACGATGTCTTGATGAGATGTCTTCCCATGCAGTTTGCTCCTGTATTTCTTAGCCTTGCTCTCTTAGCTTTTTCTGAATGTGTTGCTTTGCGTGTTCTACCTTCATCCTGGTTGTACTTGTTACCATTGTAGTACATGCCATAGTTGTAACTATCATAATCATCTCTGTATTCTCTTCCTGTCTCTACGTTTCTTTGGTTCCCCAAGTGTTCTCGATGTTGCCAGTTTCTGCTGTGGTTTCGTTTTCTATTTTCCTGTTTTCTTTCACTCCAACCGTTATCTTGAGCATTATAACTCTCATCAAGCAATCTCTCCCTTTCGTGATCTTGTCTTCTCTGATGATCTCGCTCTTCCGTGTCGTCTTCCCAGTGTCGGTTGTAATCATGATCTTCATCTAGGAGTGACCTTTCATCGTACTGACTTGGGTTCCAGCTTTTCGATGCCCAGTCGGTGTGTGTCTCTCTACTGTTATCTTCCTCCTGTCTCTGTTGTGCTATTTCTCTCCTCTTAGTCTGTTTGTATTGACGATCTTTCCTCCGCCTATCGTCGATGGCCTGCTGTTGTTCGACGGACATTCTGTTGATGATGACCCCAGACAGATCACTGGGGGGCCTTTGTGGGAGTTGCTCTGAGGTGATCTGGTGTATCCGTTGCAAGTGCTGTCTGACTGTACAACCGGTCTTGAACCGTTGATCCGCGCACAGGCGACATCTGTAGTTATAACCGTTCTCGGTCCGTTCAGTGTACAGCACGTCTGTCACATTCATCTTGTTTCTGCAAACAGCATCACAACCCATTTCATGTTCACATATTGTATGACAAATTTGTCTAAATCTCAAAGGTTTGATAATATTATCCCTTTTCCTAAGGTTGTGATTTTGATTTTCTTCTTCTTCATTATGTTCATTGTTTGAAACGGTGTTATAATTTTGAACGACAGCTTCAGTTTGTTCTTCTCTTAACCATGACTGTAAGTCGGCATTGTAACAGACTTTCAACTTGTCAATGTGCACTACCATTTTGTTAGACTTGGGTGACCGCTGGATGATATAGTTTAAAGGATTGATTACTCCTACTATTAAAAATGGACCGGTGAACATTCTTTGCCACTTTGGTGATCTGCCTCTAAAACGCCTCGGATTGAAATACCATACAAAGGAGCCGATAGCATATGCCGCTGGTTTTACTCTCATATCATATCTGTTCTTGCTGGTCGTGGCTAACTTTCCCAACTGTTCTCTGGCTAACTGAAATGATTCTTGTATTCTCTGTTCTCTATCAGCCACAAACTCACTCATCTGTCTACTTAGCTCTGGAGCTTCTGGTGCCGGAAAAGTCATTTCAAAGGGCAAATTGATTTCTCTGCCGAACATCAAGAAGTAAGGTGTGTACCCGGTTGACTGATGAATTGAAGCATTGTAACTGAGCATCACGAATGGCACGTAAGAATCCCAGTCTCTTTGGTTCTGATCTACGATTTTACCCAGCATGGTGTTCATGGTACGGTGCAATCTCTCGCAGATTCCATTCGTAGATGGTTTAAAGCTGGTTGACCGTAGCTTATCTACTTTCAGCAGTCGACACAGCTCGTACATGAGACCACTCTCAAACTCTCCTCCTCTGTCGGTTAGGATCTGTTTTGGAACTCCATATACAGCTAATACTTTGTCTACCAAGTTCTGTGCTACTGTCTCTGCATCATGACGTCTAATAGGAATGGCAATGGCATACTTGCTGAAGGTGCATATGATGGTTAGCATATAAGAGAATCCATTTCTACTTGTTGGATGCTTTCCTGTAATATCCAATGCAATTCTTTCCCATGGCTCGCCTGTGTGTGTGCTCATGAGATAACCTTGTCTCTGCAACTTCTGTCTGTGATACTGATTGCATGATTCACATCGGTTGATAGCATCTTCTACCTCTCTGCCCCATCCTATCCAGTAAGCTAGTTGTTTAACTTTGGCTTTGGTGCGTTTCAAGTTCAAGTGTATGCTACCAAAACTGTTGTGACATTTATCTATGATTTCTTTCCGATAGTTCTTTGGTCTGATTAATTGCAATTTTATTTCCTGCGTATTCACATCAGCTTTCTGGCGGTACAATAAACCATCTATAATCTTGAGAGTGTCCCACTGATACCTGTACGCCTTTGTATTACTATCTAATGCAGCTACTTCATCGCCTGTAGGTTTTGCAGGCACTCATTTATCAACTTATAGATTCTTTTCAATTCAGGATCTTGTTCATAATGTTCTTTAATAACTTGTTTCTCCCAGTGTGACTCAGAATTTCCCCCTGAACCTGCAAGGACTATGTTGTTTACATTTGAACTGCTTCTGTTTGAAATCTAACAAGCTATTTCATCATCATCTTTGGTTTCGTCTTGTCCACACTGTCTGCATGGTCTTCTTGACAAAGCATCTGCGTTCCCGTGATTCTTTCCTGCTCTGTGCTGTATGGAGAAAATCTGTATTCCTCTGTTTCTAACCAGCGTGCTAGTTGTCCAACTGGTTGAGGTGTCTTTCGTAACCACTGGAGTGCAGCATGGTCTGTTCGCATGATGAAATCTCTTCCTAATAGATAATTCTTGAAATGTTTCGCAAAATGAACAATGGCTAATAGTTCTCTGCGCGTCAAACAATAATTTTTCTCTTGCTTTGACAAAACTCTAGATACATAGGCCATCACTTTCTCTTCACTGTCTTGAATCTGTGATAACACTGCTCCTATGTCATCCTCACTAGCATCCGTATCGAGTATGAATGTATCATTTTCAGCAGGTAAACCAAGTATCGGCGAAGTTGTCATCTTTTCTTTCAGTATGTCGAATGCTTGTTGACATGTGTCGTTCCACTGGAAGCGTTGATACTTTCCTGTCAGTGCATGTAGAGGCGCAGCTTCCTTGGCAAAGTCTTTAATGTACTTGCGATAGTAACCTGCTAACATGAGATAGCCTCGGACTTCTTTAACTTTTGTTGAAACTGGCCATTGTTGTATCATTCTGATTTTCTCTGGATCGGTTTCTACTCCTTGAGGTGTCACAACATGACCCAAAAAGCTGATACGTGTCTGGAGAAAGTGGCACTTGCTTGATTTTAACTTCAGATTTGCTTCTCTTAACCTTTGAAATAGCATTTGTAACCTTTCTAAATGTTCTTCTACTGTGTCACTCATTACTAGGATATCGTCCAAATAGATGAGCAACATGCGATACTTCAAATCTTTCATGACGATGTCCATTAGTCGCTGGAATGTGGCTCCACTTCCGGATAGTCCCAACGGTAATTTCCGATATCTCCATAGTCCTGATCTTGTGACGAAGGCCGTCTTGTCAGCATTATTCTCATCGATAAGCACTTGATTGTAGCCGCTTCGCATATCTACGGGTGAGAAATACTTCTTTCTTGCTAGAGCATCTAGACACATGTCTATTCTCGGAAGAGGATACACATCTTTTCGTGATATATCATTAATTTATTGAGCGATAGTCGTGCAGAATCGATAACTTCCGTCTTTCTTCTTCACCATGACGACATTTGAAGACCATGGTCCTATCGCTGGCTCTATCACTTTAGCTTTCAGCATTTCATCGACTTGTTTATCAATCTGGTCTAGCATGTGATAAGGCTGGCGTCTCAGTGACTGTTTTATTGGTCTCGCATCCCCTGTATCAATCTTGTGCTTAATTAGTCCGATCTCTCCGAGGTCGTATTCATTTTTCGAGAACACGTCACTATATTCAATCAGTAATGCATTCAGCTGAATCTTTTGTTCATCAGTGACCGAGTCGTCTACAGCTTGTATCATCTTAGGTCTGTAGTCTTCAAACTGATCCACTAAGGTTGTCATCTCTTGTACTTCTTCTAATGATGCTAAAACTTTGTCTTCTTTTAAGCATACTTCTGAGTCATTTGTATTTATGACTTGGATGGGAATGTCATGCAGTTTCTGATTGTGACTAAGTAGTGTCCTAGCCACTCTCACGCCTGGACTGACCTCGAAGCTCTCTGCCATCCAGTCACTTGTAGATTTGTTGGTTAGGTCTCTCAGTTGTATCCGTGATGGTATGACAGTCTCACTCCAAGCCGGAATAAGTATCTCTTTCTCTACAACCAACCTTCTGCAACTCTTTACAGTTCTTCTGCATTGCAGTTCTTTTGTATATCCATCAATGTTGATTGTTCCTTGTCTGAAGTCCCATAGTATGCCATGTTTACTCAACCATTCTACTCCTAGGATTGGTTCGACTATGTGTCTGGATACTAGTGCATCGCTGGGCACCTGACGTAGAGACAATTCATCTCCCTCATCTGTTGTCTCTATAGCCCAGGGAACTGTAACTTCTCCTAAGATAGGAATGCTTGTTCCATTGGCAGCTGATAACTTCTCCATGGTTTCCTTAATTGTCAGACCTTGTACTAGACTGTTTGGAATAACAGACTTCTCACATCCGCTGTCTAACAAGCAACTGTGTTCCTTACCATTTAGCCACAACTTTAAATAAACTGGTTTCTGCTCCTCACTGTCACAGGATTGAAACGATGTACGAATTTCAAAACTCCTTGGTTGTGTTTCATTGTCTTCTGTAATACTCATGACTTCTCTGTCTTCAAATCCTCTTATTCTTCTTTCTTGTGACTCTCTCGGATCTCTCTCTGGGCAGTTCCGAGCTATGTGATACTGTCCGCCACAGTGATAACATATGATGGGATCGTCACGTCTTCGGCCAGCACTCCTTCTAGGGGTTTCTCTTCTTGTATTGTTTCTGGTTCGATGGTTGTATCTTGATGTAGACGATCTTTCTCTGTTAGTACAGTTAGGGGCGATATGTCCAACTAGCCCACAGTTATAGCATGTGACTGGTCTATCTTGTCTGACTGTACTCTTGGTGTTGCCATCAACCTTGTCTTCTGTCAGCTTATTGACGGTGATGCTCAATCTTTCTATCACATCTTGCATGCGTCTGATCTGTCCTTGACTGGTCTCACTCGTGTCTATTTCATCGTGATCATTACTCATTTTCTCTATTGATGTCCCTGTCTTCATCATCCTTGCCTTGGGTTCAAACCGTACATGGTAATCTTCGTCTCGATTTCTGATCTTCTTACTTTTGTGGTTAGCCTCCATCACTAGGGCATATCTATAGGCTGCGTCTAACGTCTGAGGTTCTTTGTATCTCACTTGCATCTCTAGTTCATCATTACCTAGAGCTTCTAGAAATGCATCGATGGCAATCATTTCTGTCTGGTCAGTCACCTTTCCATAAGCCAGTGATGTAAGTCTGCAGATGTCAATGTACAGGTTCTGCATTGTCTCATCTTTACGTCTTCTTCTAGCTCTTAGTTCAGCTCTGTACAAATTGCTCTGTCCTGTCGTTCCGTAACGCTGATGTAATTTCTCTACTAGTTGATCGTACGACAAGTTCATGATGCCATCTAACGCCATCAGTTGAGCTGCTCCGCCTCTCAGACTTATCTTTAAATGGGCTAATTTATCTGTGATTGACCAATCATTGTGTCGTGCACACGTTTCAAACTGTGACAAGAATATAGAGAGAGGACTTGTTCCATCAAATTTGTCTGGTCTAAGTTCCGGGGAACTCTTCTTCTTTCGATCTCTTCCTCTAATCTCTGCAAACTGATTGCTAGAATTGTCCACCGAAACATCTTCTCTCAATCTATCGCTTTCTTCTTTACAACTGTCTTTTCGGTACGACTCATGTTTACTTCTTCGACAGACTTTCTAGACATTCTTATCTTTTCTGTTATTCCGTTGACTGTGATAGCTTCCATCTGATGAACTGTTTCTTGCATTCTTACTGCTTCTATGTTCTACTGAGCTATCTCTTGAACAGCCGTATTTTCTCTGTCTCTCTCTTTTATGTTTCGTGTTTGACTGTCGATGCCTGTAGGTTTGTCTCTTTGTACATTTGGTTTCTGTCCATTGTACCGTGACCTATGCTCTCTTCGACCGTGATGGTGATCTTCTGATGAATTGTATCTCATCTTGCTGGATATTCCATTTCTGTTTTGTGTATCAGTTTCAGTGGAACTGCTAGGTATATCAATTGGCTCTGCACATACCTTTCAATTCTTCAGTCCGTAATGTTCTTCTTTGTCACTATCTCTTCTACTGGTCCTGTCACTCTTCCGGATGTACATTTTCTTAGCATCGTGTTCTGCACTGATCACTCTTCCTCTGTGATACTCATCTTTATCTGTTGACTCAGGTCTCACATTTCTGCTCTTCCTTATATTCTCCCTACCTCTCTCTGTCGGATGATCCGATATATGATTTCGTTCTCTGTAACTTGTTGAATGACTCTTGACCTTTTCATTCACTCTTCTGTTTTCTTTACCAGAGTCTGTCGAGCTGTCTTAAGAACTTCTTTTGACTCGATGTTCTTCTCTGTATCTATGTCTTGAACGCTTCAAACTATCATCATTATTGTTGAATCTACATTTGTCTCTTCTATAGGATATATAGCTCGACTTGATCTCGCATCCTATTCTTTCTTTGTCTGGAACCAACATCATCATCATTGTCATCTACTATATTCATCCCAATAGTATGATGTCTTTCGTCTGATGATCTATATGCTGCCTGTC
>JAQFYQ010003063.1:0-11033 GCA_034694885.1 Buchholzia appendiculata
AAAATAAAAGTTTTCTTACCGCTATATCGCCGAGAGAAGTCTTAATCCGTCTTCCTGTGGTGGAATCCAAATCCTCGTTCTTAGGCGACAGTTCTTCGTGGGAATGATCAAAACTCTGATGAGCATGTTTTCCACTACCGTCCAGGACACTGTCACCCGTCCCATGTCTGCGTCTGCCCCTCTTAAACGTGTTCCCAAGTGCCTCTATCAGATCCGGCAAAGAGGAGGCTCTTTGCATCGACTTACTACCTGAATTATCTTTCAATAATTCTGCACGTGATTTTACGACGCGCCTCGCCGCCTTCGGAGTGCTCGTTGAGCTGATTTGCAGCGACTCCTGAGAAGGTAGTTTCGTTAACGACGATAAACTATGCGATCTCTGCTCGTCGAGGTTTTCGTGAAAGATGTCGATTTTCGTAAAGATCTTCAGCGGGCTTTTGAATCGGATGCGAGACTTTTTTTCGCTCGATATCGAGACGTCGTCAAGTTTGCTAACGCTTTGGGCGTCATCCGAGTCGGATTCGGTAGATAGAGATTTGAATCGACCGAGAATGCCACGCAGCCCTTTGGCTCGTGTTTTTGACTTCCGGTCAGGTGAACCAGTCTGCTGCTGCTGATCGTTGGGTTCGTAAGAACGATTTCCGGAGAATTCCCTGCGTTCCTTCGACTTCTTGCTGCGTGACAAAGCTGCGGATTGTTTGCCCATCAGCACAGCTTCTATTTCTTTCTTCGTCAGAGCCGTTGGCGAAGTGGTAGAGGATCTGCGACTGTCTATTCTGAACGTTGAGTCGTAAAGTTCACCGGTCCACCTATTCGTGACGTCATCACTGTTCGCTCTTCCAGCGTTAGCCTGCTGCTGCTCACTCTTCTCGCTGCTCGTTATCATTTCCGAGTTGCGCCTGCCCCTTCCGGGAACCCCCGACCCCGATTCGGCCATGCTTCGATTTGATCCGTAGACGTTTACTGACGTCAGTCGACGAAAGAAACTGACCGGATCAGTCCGCGGACTTTTCGAAATCGATCCGTACTCCACAGGACTGACAGCAGTTCCTTCTGGATGCTCGGTCAGGACCGGGAACAGGTTGATGGAGTCCGTGCTGGACAGCATCGATCCCACGGATACTCTGGAGCTCCGTGCAGATGATGAGTTATCTTCAAATCTATTCGGTGTCGCCGTCGAATCGTCCGCGCCTTCAGAGTTGTACCGGATCCGTCTTGGGGCGGAGTTGGTCGATGGCGGGCGTTGTGACGTCGTGTCGATCTTGAGTTTCTCTTCGCTCAGTGTGTACTTCAGGTCGGGCATCTGTGAGAGCTTGATCGGTTCAGCTTGAGTCACTGACGTGGTTCTACGGCGACGGAACAGTAGCAATGATGGCGGCATTGAGGGAAAGGGAAGAGATGTTTTTCTTTCGTGTCGCTTGACGGGAGCAGGGCTCGGTGTGGGTGGAGGCAGGGATAGGTTTTGTTCGCTGCCGGTACTCGGGCTCAATTTCATAAGAATCTGATCGTGGCTCACGCTTCGCATGAATAGCCGAGCCTTGTTCCTCTGGATTATTGGATTCAGTGCTTTGGGTGATTCAATATTTTCCTGAAAATACACATAATACATCATCATCGTCGCCGTTTTATTTGACGCCATCAAGATCGTCTTTAGCAGCACTAAAAAAAATGTAGTGGCAGAGTATCACTGGTCATCCACAACTATCATGAGTGTGCACGCATTACAGTCATTTTCCATTTAATGAAGTAAAACTGTTACAGTCGGGTGCCTTTCTAAAAGGCAGCAATCTCGTTGCTCGTCCTGTCGAGCACTTGGAGGAATGCAGTTAGTTAATCATCTGTAAGGTTCGGTCTAGATGGGCGAGGGTATCCAATGCCTACTGAGCTCTTTGAATGTGGTGTCTTCTTAGTCAATAATTACATCATTATATTAAAGAGTAAAAACGATAGTTTGATCTTCAAAACATTTGTTTTAAACAACAAAGACTCTTAATATTCATTAGAAATTCAAGTTACATCTTTTGGATTTTAAGATTCCAAGATGGAACCTCTCTAGGTTTTTTTAGTCGTTCGTCTACTAAGTGCTATTGAGTATGTAAAGCAAACTCAGATAACATACAATAACGAGATTATAGCCAAGCAAACTGCCATGCATAGTAATGTTAATGTTCCCATCGTCAATATTTACAAAAATCTAAATAAAATCTAAATATCTTATAAAATACAGTGAACTGATTTTGACTACATTATACAAATGATATTCTAACTTCTTATGTCGTCAGCCTCAAAATAGGCATAAATTGAATTTGTATTTGTTTCTTACCATTTACGGCTAAAGCAGAGGTTGCATAATAAGTTACCTTAGGGTTACATACAAATAGTATAAGCTTACACATTTACACAAAGCTAAACATTATACAATTACTGCATTTCAAATGGTTTGACTTGCAAGCTACAACCATCAAAGCATGCACTACATTATACATGCTGCACTTTGCGTTACAGATCTTCAATTCATGATGTAGTACTTGATCACTTACAGGAGAAGCCTGCTTTGGTTTTCCATCATCTATCGAATCCACCCGGAACAAAAGCATCTTCCTCTCCAGGTCTGAAATCGTTCGTCTTTCCTAGGTACAACAACAGCAACAACAACAACAACAACAGAGTTGGACAGACCATATTATTTTCGTAAGCCCTGTTTCGTCAAAGTTTTGGTGTGTTCAATGAATGCCAACTTATGCCGTCTGTTAAACTTGCAGCGTGCTGTAGTTAATTCATGATTGTCTCAGCAGATCTATTCGGCAAAGTTTCATTCGATATCAAGATTTATCCACAATTGACATTTTACATTTGAATTCATAGAACATCGCTATGCCATGATACAGACTCATTGATATTCAGCCTATAACTATCGACTTCTGAAAGAAGGTAATTGATTGATATGGAATTTTATCTGTTTCTGTCTTTTGCTGTTCGCTTTGTCCTCTCGCACACAATGAGAGGATAAATAGAACAGTCGAAGACAGGGACAGATAAAATTTAGAACGATAAAATAATAACTATAAGTGCAAACGAGAGAAAGTACAATAAACTTCAAGATTAATGAAATTCAGTGTTTGTATTTAATTTGACTTTCACAAGACTTAGTCGAGTTAATACTGTATCACAGCGACTATGTCCAAAATTACAACGACACCTTTCAAAATTTTGTCGAACTTTGATAAAAAAAAATTGATTTAACGGAAGGGGGTCCAGTACAATTATTCTAACGAGCGAGTCAGCGTCAGCGACTAAAACATTCTTACCATTTTAAGAAAGACATTCATTTCGGAAGGGCTTGTACTCGTAATCGCCCCCTTAAATGCGGCCCTTGAGAAGAAACTATAAAGCAGTATCAAATATTAAATAATACTATAGGAGTAGGCTATTGGCTTGGCTTTCGTTGTTTTACTTTACTGTTCGATCATTAAAGCGTATAGAATGCAGTGGACCGCCATATGAAGAGTTCAGTTACAGGCCCGTAGCCAGGAAACATTTCGGGAGGGGGGGGGGTTGAATCCGAAATAAGTGCGATCAAGAAACGAAATTCGACTTTAGAACACGTTTGATTACATTGATTAATTATTACATTATCATTATTACCCACAGAGAGATAATTTTAAGATGTTTCTTACCACAGGCCAAAAATATTTATCTCTTTTTAAATGCCCAAATCCCCAGGGATCGCATTCAGATATTAAAATATGACGAAAACTTACTGCTGAAAGTTTTCCTTTCCTCATCCTCACGGGGGAAGAGGAAGATCCGTCCTTCACATCCCCTCTGCCAACCCTGACCCCCTCATCCCCTCCTCCGCCTCCCCCTCGAAGCTTGCTGAGCGCGATACTAGAGCGCGGAGAAAAGCTGGTGCCCAGTTCTTTCATGACGTCATTCGACTCAGCAGCCAGCGCGACGTCACTATCTTCGCCGGCAGCTATGACGTCATCGTCATCGTCCACCGCTGCCGCCTCAAACTGTGAATTCTCGTCGAACACAATGGGCGAGTCACGTGATGTGATACTTGACCTATCGTCGTTCGAATTGAGGCGCTCTATGATCCAGGCAGAGATGTTTGGTGGCTCCACCAAGCTGTCGCGCTCCATTAGTACATCCGGTGCCGACATTGTTGAAAGATGGCGTTCAAGGACCGCTTCACGGGAAATTGCGGTATTCTAATAAAACAAGAAGACGGTAAAGTTGGTTGAAAGTTAGTATGCTAATTATTATAAACGGTCAATAAATGCAGCCGAGTAGCAAGGATTTTTGCCGTTGAGTGAACAACCTTCATTGGAACTGAAGTTACTATTCCCGCAAAAATAATAGAAAGTCGTCTGTCAAGGCACGAGGCAAAAGCTTTGATGGGGAGGCACGTGCCTCCGCGGTGCCTCGGCCCTGAATACGATTCTGAGCAAAACAGTAATATTCGGTAAAATTATTCGCCCTTCATATTGTCACAAACTCCTATGTTACGGGGGCGCTTAAAACTTGAAAAGTGAGGGGACGTTAATGCACAATTCTAAATATTGAAATTGGACGTGCAATAGGCAGAGTGGGATTTACCGGGGGTTGGGGGAGGGGTTCGACCCCCCTAGCGGGTGTGACGACCCCACCTCTGTTGGAATTAAACCCAGCGGGTCGGTCCAAGTTTTGTCCTTCAGAATTTTTGCACCGTCACCACCCCACCCCCTTCGCTCGTCAGATCGTCAGACCCCCTACCTATTTTTGGACAAATCCCACACTGGTAATTGGTGATAAGATTAATAATTTGACAGATGAAATGTGTGCACTATTATCACGATGACCACTGAGGTAGCAGTAGTTTTCAGAAACCTTAAATCTCCGCTTTGAGATTAATAAAAATTGAACTAGTGTCGAGGAAATTAAACTTGGGGAGAACTTCCCCCTGTATGGGGGGAGGGGGAGGACAACCATGTGTGCAAGGGACGTAGATCAGATCTTAACCACCGATGATCGCGTCAATTTTAACGTAAGGACGATATCAATTAAAGCAATAACGACAATTAGTAAATATGAAAAGCAGCTTACTTTTAGCCTCACGCTGTCCATTTATGATTTCTTGTTGTTGCTATTTAGTAATAAACTTAGAACACAGTTTTAACTGACATCGTATCCTACCCACTGAAGTTTAATCCGACTGGTAATGTTCTAAAATTATTCACATTATTGAGAAAGCTCTAATGATTGGCTTATTGCGGGTGTACAGTGAGTATTGCAATTCCTATTGTCAGACACAGTGCGAGATGTTGACACGCACAGTGCAGTTAGGCCCTGATGCACTGCAGTGCAACCGTACACCGGTGCATTGCAATCCCGCAGAAGTTAATACTCTTTGAATTTTTCTATGCTTTAACAAAATTTTTGATGCAGAGGCGGCGCTTGAAAAAAACTCTCGAGGGGTGAACTATATTTTATTGACAATGGCGATTCTTTTACCACGTAGAGTTGTGTGGTAAAAGATAAGCCTACAGGGGAGTGCTATAGGATCGACGTGACTTGGATGACATTACAACATGGACGAAATCACCACAGAAGGTAAAAGAAGAAGATGAGAGGAATATTTTAAACCGAATCAGATAGAAATTCACAGTAATCAACCGCTCTTCAGAAGACTAAAGGTCGTGATGAATATAACAAAAACAATTTTGTAATTTTTAGCATGGGGAACACATGGAAGCAGGGTCTATGGATGCGTCATAAACAACCCACCCCCATAGGGACATTGAACATATTTTGATTCGTCTAATAAAGAAGGGGCACAAGCATCACCATCACGAGTAAGTGCCGCCCCGGCGCAATCTGAAACATTACATTTCTTAATGTTACAATGTTAAAAAGTTGAGCTAAACTTATAACGCGACATGCAGTCGATTTGTAGTTGAGCAGCTAGGCAAGGCCTACTAGTAATGAGAACGATTTCCAAAAGCAGAACTACAGGACCTCACTATTATAGGCCCACTGCGGCAATACAAGACGACATGTAATGTATCAGCTGTACGCAATGTTTGCTTACAAGCAAATGTCGACGTATACAGTGTATTCAGCATCGTAACATTAGTACAAGAATGCGTCGACATCTAATACAAACAGAGGCGATGTTACCAAATAGTGAATAGTGCGTAAAAGCCATAGATCTGAGGACGGCCCAGAAAATAGATGAATAAGCCAACGTCCTGTGCATGGCTTAATTATCCGTCGTGATATTGTCGAAGCAATTGATATGTAAGAGGCTTTCGATCGCAATCACCACAATGAACCAAGCCTTACCAAGGTCGCGAGATTATGAATCGATTTAGAACCGTGGCTTGAGCCTTTAGAACTTTAAGAACCTACTTTAATATTTGACACATTAGATACTTACCTATCATGTCCATGATGCAACAGCAATCAGTTAGCTGTTAATCCCTTCCAAGCAGTCCATCGAACTGAACTCTGTTTTGACACTCGCCGATCAGACTGGCGCTTATGATTTATGATTCTACAAACTGCATACGTCGTTTGTGTTTTGCTGCATTAAGACCTGCCACAGGCCCGTCTACTTATTCTTATAGTGTTATACATTTCGCAGATTGTCAACACTGATATTGAATACATTTGAATATC
The DNA here is from genome assembly GCA_034694885.1 of Buchholzia appendiculata. Lineage (NCBI taxonomy): Eukaryota > Metazoa > Annelida > Clitellata > Enchytraeida > Enchytraeidae > Buchholzia > Buchholzia appendiculata. The sequence goes on from JAQFYQ010003063.1 coordinate 6,664, forward strand.
AGTGTGGTGTGCTATAGCAAGCTTGGCCTGGCATTGCAACAGCATTCGGCGCATTATTATACAAGGTTCGCGTATACACTGTCGCAGCATAACTTATTTTTTATTGTGCAGGCAAGGGCTGATGATTCGTCAATGTTCAACGGAAGAAATTCTAAGAGCTTTAGACGTATATATTCACGTCATTTTGTTCATGAATTAAAGGCCATGCTTTGAATGTTCGCAGTTGGAGACTGACAGTTTTTGATAAAGTTGAGGTGTATGCGCATGCGCGCTGTCTTGCTGTGTTGGAACTTGACACGTTACTCATCATAGTTCTACGCAATACGACACGATATCTGCAGAGAGAAATTGAAGAGTATCATAAATAGGCGACTTTTAGTTATCTGATGCAAACAATTAGGGTTATAATTAGTTTGTGTTTTGATATAAAATGTGCCTTGTATAAAATATGTTGGAATTGTAAAACTGTAGGCATCGTCCGAAATAAGGTTACTGCGCCAACACAGATCTTAGAACAGATTAACTTAATTTAAGTTATGAAATCATCTCTTGGAACTTCCTAAGTTTGAATTCAACTGCCTCTGCAAGGAGTCAGTTAAACGGTAACTTAAACCAGACCGAGGGATAGAATTTACCTTTGCAGATATAGACTTGGGTGTCATGCATACGATATGGCGCTCATGTGCATTCCTTTCTTCCATCGATCACTTCAATAGTTTCCATTTGCACTGACTGAGCAAACATCTCAAGTGAAATTAGCTAACTTTAGCCATAGCTAAGTAGAAGGGCAATAAGTTCAGCTAGAAACTACATGGTAGGTTTGAGATGTTTTGGACTGATCAAAGCAATATTGTGGTAGCTGGAAGAAGTGAGACTGGACAAGTGTGACAAGGGACAAGATGATGGCTGTCGAGAAATCATCATTACCAAGAAGAATTTATATTTTTTTTCTCGAGAGTGGTTGAGAATTATTGACTTAATAATTGTGTTGAAGACAATATCTATGCAAGTACCGTATATGAACTGAATTGTAGATGAACTAGATAACTGGATGCCATGGGCCTGCAGGAAAACAGAACGATAACGATGTAGGCCTACTAAATACTATTATAACAAATTAAGGATAATTTGTTACTATAAAGAATTTTATTAATTTGTTCTTATTCTAAATCGTGCTTTCCCATAAATTAAACAGAGAAGCTCATATAACAAAACCAACCGCCTAATTATGTATAATGTAGTATAATAGCTAAATTATAAAATGAGAGCCGACAAAACAAATCGTCTGTTAAACGGCGCTGTTGCCTGTCTTGAAGAGTAATGGCAGTTGCTCTATATTCGAGCTATAGTTTTTCATCATTTCATTGAATTCACCTGGCAGCTCTTACGGCAGTGTGACGGGAATTGATCGATCAAGATCGAATCTGACTGTAGACCTATGGGCCAAGTCTGCGCGCAGTGAGAGGTGATGATTGTGCTTCAAAACATTCACTATATTATGAACAGACGCATACACAAAATTGTGCCCATTAAATTTACAGGTAACAATTTGCTAAAGTAAATTGTAACAATGACTTGCCGTAGTAAATTTGTCTCCTTGTGTCAAATAGGCCTACCTGGTTTCACTAAATTACATCTTTTTGTGCGATATCCGTATACAGTATACTGGAGTTTTTTTCGGAACGGTTGCAATTTGTCTTGCGGTGAATGGTGATCGGGGTCTTAATTGCTATGGTTCATCTTTGTTGAATTGAGAGTTTTGAGCAGCGGCCAATGCTGGAAGTTTCTGGTCGGTATTGATATTCGCAATAAATATCACAATAGTCGCGAGACTCGTGACAATGTCGCCAGTCTCGACCGCCAAAGATATCAATCAGGCACTATAAAACTATGTTTCGTCAATATATTAACTCAATTATCTGTAGTTTATAATTAGCCGCGCTTCCCCCTCACAATCACATGTTTTATTATCCATGTGTTTCGTGGTTATTTCGTGGTTACGCAGAGCATGCATGTCAGAACACATGTGGACAATAATAACAATAACAATTAAGATATATGGTAAATGCCACTCTGTCCAAAGTCTCATTTGAGGCTGACAGTGGCCCCGCGATCCACATTTAGAAGTGGAGAGAACTACCACTTCATTTCTGTTCTACAAAGACCCGCATTTAAGAGGAGGTGGGATACGGGTTAAACCACGGACTTCATACGAAATTTAGTAAAAAAATTGATGTTTATGGACATGTTCTTTATTTTCTTTATAAAGTCAAAAAAAATTGACGTCAACCCCCTTACCGAAATAAAAACTTTTAATAAGGTCGCTAAAAATATTGGAAGTCATAACCCCTCCGAAATTAAATAATGCGTAAAGGCCTATGATCAGATTAGATTTGAATGAAATCCGTACGTGAAACGGTACGAGTTCTTTATCAAACCGTAAAAATTGAGCATTTATTTTCACGTTCGCTTACAGTTCCGTGGACAGCCCAACGTATTCTCCATGGGATGACAATATATATATGCAATAATAGCGTATGATACCATTAAAAATAGTTAAGTAGGCTCAGGGCCGTAGCCAGGATTTCATGTTAGGGGTAGAAATTCTTGACGACCTTTTAACAAAATTTTCATTTGAGTTTGACCTCAAAAACGACTTTTTTTCTAAAATTTCGACAGAAAACATCATAAATTTAAAGAACAATTTTTTGAGGGGCGGTTGAACCCGAACCTCCCCCCTAAATACGGTCCTGAGTATGCTAATGTATGTTATAGGTCAAGGGCCTGTGTGTAGTACATACAGTTATTCGCATTTATCGCGATTATCAGGCTAAATGGTTACATCGGATATTTATTATCTCAATGCCCTAGGTCTGTACTCTGTAGACCCTAATATAGCTTTATGATAAAACTGAAACAGATGTAGACAGTATTTTAAGTGATATCAAATATTTTACTACTACCAATTCTTCATATTCGAGTATTTCCCTGGGTAAACAGAGGGCGTTCAATTGGAGCGTGACGGAGGTTTGAAGAGCGTATACCTCAGGTTTGTTTACACCGCAGCACGTGCGACAGCGCACAAGTGTACACTTATGTGCTTTAATATTTTATTATAACAGAAAGATTGTTACGTTTCCAAACAAGTATTAGGAGCCGTTCTACCGAGTGACTCCAAAGATGAAGATCTCGGATCACCCCTCTCTCGAGAAAAAAATCCACAAATTCTAAAAGATTGGAGATGGCCATTGGTCGTTCCGCAGCAAAAATTTTGCCGACAACTTCTGTGGTTACCTCATTTGGCAGAATCTGTGGTTTCATATCTTTTTTAGAATATCTGGTAACCTTAGACGGAGGTAGTTAGGTCAATCAGATTCTCGCATCGTAAGTTCAATTAATGGTTGCTTAATTTTGAAGTGCAGTAAATGGCGTCAACTTGTCATATACAGTAAGGTGTAGTCGTAATTTGGCTAGTGAAAGCAGGACTGGGTGCATCAAAGCAATGAATGTCACAGAGTTCATAAAGAAGTTGGAGGTGAACTCCCAATACTCATAGCATTGAAAACTCTGATTGTAACATACGTTTCGAAAATGCGAGCAAACATTATCGTAGCTCGGCGAGCCAGGGCCGCAGCCAGGATTTCATTGGGGAGGGGGGGGGTGTGACTTCCAAAAAATGTTGACGAGCTTCTTTCCAAAATTTTTATTGGGGACCGGGATTGAGCTTCAAAAAATGTACGATCTTTTTCAAAAATTAGCTCACAAAACATACATTTTAAAAGAAAAAATCGGGGGGCGGGGGTTTAAATCTGTAAACCACCTTATATACGGCTCTGGGGCGATCAGTGATAGTCAAATTTATGATCAGAAGAATTCAATAATGTGACAAATTTTGCAGTGAAGTGCAATTTCGTGACAAGAACCCACTGAACAGAAAATTAACATTATCATTTAATAAATACGACCATTAAACGGCATGCATGTATCGTGCAGTATTGCTACCTACCAATCAGAGATGATGAACTCTTCAAAACAGTACTGAGCGTTGTCCTCTCTGATCTTTGTGTAGAAGTAAACACATTCAGTTAATTGAAGTCTAAACTCTGACGTTTCGGTGGTCTGCACTGCCGAATAAATGATATTCATCTGCAGTAGGGCCTATACCATACTGCATATTGATCTCATAATGGGCGCAAGCAGGCTGAGGTAGCCTTGACGTTATAAGGACAGGTGCCAATGATTCTATCAGTTGTCGCATTGGTCTATGTATGTATGTATGTATGTATGTATGTTTGTATGTAGCATTTCCTTTCACATGCGCCGTGCGTGCCAGGACTCACGTCACTGACATTCCGAGGCGCATGGAAAGA
>JAQFYQ010003064.1:0-11031 GCA_034694885.1 Buchholzia appendiculata
GTCAATGTTAGATACTTGTTGTAGATACCTGTTGTAGCACATTCAGTTGAGGATCAACCAGTGGTCACAATAACGGGGACGAAGCGCGAGCTTACTTATGTCCCCTAGTAAATGTTAATATTGTATTTCGATTCTGTTATAATGCATGATTCACAGCGTAAAATAAAATGGCTTCTTTTTGTTATGATTAGAGTACTTAATTGATATAGATTAGGCCTATTTAATTTGCGCGTAATGTGACGTTATACTATAATTTTTATTACAGGTGATGTTATTAGCAAGAGCATATGTAAACATGTTGTTTTCAGCGTTTCTAGCATGGCTCACATCTGGAACGTATGCATCTGTGACGTGGAACCACGTGAACCTAACGGCTAACCAGTTAGACAGCTTTAATCTTACCTGTGTCGTGACGGACATTTCCTATCATGACGTAGTCAGAGTCGAGTTGAAAACCGTTCAGGCTCAGCGACTCACCATTGCTGACAACATGAACATAAAGCAGCCTTTTGCCGGGATGTCGCGGTATTCCATTGTATACAGCTACAGGGATAGAGCGAGCTATCTTACCATTTCATACAGAGGTGTGCTTTCTGTGCTACTGAACTTCAGTTTATCTGCATTGCATGATATGGTTGTTGTATTTGTTCACATTTTGTATGCTTTTTTATAATTGATGAGTCGTGCCAAGTAAAGTAGTTATCTCCTCGTAGATCAGTATAATTAATAGTAAACTGTGAACTACGTGAAGTAGTTACATTTTATTAAACTTGTTTTTAATAAAGTTCTTGACTTGTAACTAATTCTAAAAGTTCTAGTTAAATCTTAATGATAGCAGATATAATTTTTTTTTTACAATACTCGTAAGATGAACGGTATGATGCTTGAAGGATGTGTGTTTGTACTAAATTTATGCTAGTAAACAGTTTGATTGATGTCAGTGGTACAGTGCACGTAATGTTTGTTGTAGGAACTCTTGTTTCTTTATTTTTTAAAAACATGGTTGTGTCATGCGTTACTATGTACTTGCAACACAGTAGCTTGCCCTACTGACAAATGTAGTTATTACTTTACTTACTTTTGAAGTAGTTAGTGCTCAGCATTGAGTAGGCCTAATTAATAGTCATAATTGAGTTTAAATTAGAGTACTTACTATTAATGAACACTGGTTCTGAATTTCTGATTAGCGATTAGATATGCAAAGAAATTATATATATTACTGGTATATAGTAGAAATTATATATTAATTAGTATAATAAATTATTATGTATTAGTTATGTTGTGTTCTATATTATTATATTTATTCTATTGTGTTCATAATGTCCCATGTACGCACTATACATTGCACAGAGAAGAAAGAAAGAAGAGATCGTTACTTGTAATTTGGTCAACTTGCATATTTAAAGGGAGAGCGAGAGAATTTCTGAGTGTTTATTTATTAGTTTATTTATTGTGTATATTTTTAGTTGGCAAAGTATGATGCCTGTATGGCGTTATGTTTATATTGCTGTAGGTGTGTGTGTGTGTGTGTGTGTGAGGAAGATGCTGGGGTTTTGTTAGTGTGATGCCTGTGTAGAGTTGTGTTTGTATTGCTGTAGGTGTGTATGGTGTTGTGTTTGTATTGCTGTAGGTGTGCGTGGTGTTGTGTTTGTATTGCTGGAGGTGTGTGTGATGTTGTGTTTGTATTGCTGTAGGTGTGTGTGGTGTTGTGTTTGTATTGCTGTAGGTGTGCATGGTGTTGTGTTTGTATTGCTGTAGGTGTGTGTGGTGCTGTGTTTGTATTGCTGTAGGTGTGTGTGGAGTTGTGTTTGTATTGCTGTAGGTGTGTGTAATGTTGTGTTTGTATTGCTGTAGGTGTGCATGGTGTTGTGTTTGTATTGCTGTAGGTGTGTGTGTGTGGAGTTGTGTTTGTATTGCTGTAGGTGTGTGTGTTGTTGTTTTTGTATTGCTGTATGTGTGTGGTGTTGTTTGTATTACTGTAAGTGTGTGTTGTTGTGTTTGTATTGCTGTAGGTGTGTGTGGTGTTGTGTCTGTATTGTTGTAGGTGTGCGTGGAGAAGATGCTGGGGTGCTATTATGTTATCCTCTGTCTGATCCGCAGCTATCGGCAGAACTTCGTCTTCATGTCAATGGTAATAATTATATTCTATTAAGTTTCTAGTACATCTTCACTTCACAGATATATAGTGATGCATAATTTTTGGTTTCTGACCAGTTGTGTTCATTTCAAACAGGATATTTTGTTTACTAGATTGTACATATTAGTGGTTTTTAAACTTTTTGGAGAATGATGTCTTTCAAATAAAGTGGTACACGACCCAAAGGTTTTAACCTGAATATTTAGAAATCTACAATAATATTGAACGATATTGTCAAGTAAAAGTTTATGCATTATTGGTTATCAAATACCTATAGTTTTATGTAGGCTACATTGTGCATTGTTTTGCAAATTGAATGAAACTAATTGTAGAATTTAGGGAGGTGTACGCTTCTTGTATCAATTTGGTATTGAGTGTTTGGCAGTAGAAGGTAATGATTGAAAGTCTTCTGCAACATCGGAACAAAGATGTTTAGGCATTTAACTTGGAATCCACTAATATCAGAAAATGATTGGCTGGATGGGCTTAAAAACTGGCAACTGACAAACAACACTGCAGACGATAACATTCAAACATTTTCTATACATCTCCAAATGAGTGAGGTGCAGGGTTCAACTCACTCATTCTTAGTGGCCTTACGGATTCTTTTTCGACTCCACTTTTGCTACTACAATTGGTGAAAGAGTACTTAGTAATCTAGAAATTGTAATATTTTTAAATTTTATAATTTGCATTTGACAATGCTTTTAGAATGCATTACTTAAAAAATCGTATATATAATAAAATCAAGGACTTAGATTGATTTGTCAGTTTATTAAATGCTAAATTTGCTTAAATTAAATGCCTAATTCTGCCTGTAAACTGTTTGGTGCTGTTTAACGGTACTTGGTGCTTGATGACACGTTGGTATTCTGCTGTAGTGCCCGTGAAGGAAGTGTACGTTGGTATTCTGCTGTAGTGCCAGTGAAGGAAGTGTATGTTGGTGCTGTAGTGCCCGTGAAGGAAGTGTTCGTTGGTATTCTGCTGTAGTGCCCGTGAAGGAAGTGTACGTTGGTATTCTGCTGTAGTGCCTGTGAAGGAAGTGTATGTTGGTATTCTGCTGTAGTGCCCGTGAAGGAAGTATACGTTGTTGTCGTTCACGCTGACGGAAGTAGAGGGCGTTTAACTAATTCCTTGCCTGGGGGAGATGACAAGTCTGTGGAGACGGTGACACTTCGAGAGATGGAAGGACGAGGTATCGGATGTGTAGCAACTGTTGATGGCAGTTTGAATCCTCCAAAACTCGCTGTCTTAGTCGACGGCGTTGACAAGTCTCAGTTCTTCACTGCAGCTGAAGAATCTAAAGTACGTCTTTTAGGCTCATTATTAAACAATTTGTAATATTAAATGCAGTAAGATTTTGTTGTAATTGACTCGATTACGATGGATTTTTGGTTATGCCATACTGAGATGCATGGTCTGCAGCTTTCCAGTGCTAAATTAATCGGATTTGGCATACTCTGACATTTGCTTATGACGTACTACTTTAGCAAATTATAGTGATTGCAGAGTATATATGATATAATGTATTGTATATATTCTCTTGGTCTCCTGAAGTTTGTAGCAAAGTTCTGCTATCAGTGTGTTGGATTATTAATTTTATTTGTCAGATTTGATTAGTTTGTCTTTCGTAGGTTATTTTATGTTCTATTAGTGAGGGAACTCTGTTAATGCATTGATGTTATCAAATTTTAAACTCTCAAATCGATTTCTGCATTGCTAACTAGTTAATAGTATTTCCCACTTCATTCATTTATTTCTACTTGAGAATAGATTTGAATTGATTTTGACAAGAATTCTTGCTGTCGGTTTGTACCATTGATGTTCAGTCGTTACCTAGCGACGCAGGACTTGAGACTTTGTACAGTGAATTCATGATGACTCATGTCACGATGAAGCCTGAGCACGAGTGGAACGGTCGAGAGTTGAAGTGCAGTGCACAGGTCGACGGGTTCCCGGCTGTCTACGCACGCGCCCTACTTAATGTTGAGTGTATGTATTCGGTGATTGGTTCTTGTAGTTGTTTATACTTAGTTTTAATAGTAGTAGTTTACATTTACATTTAGTAATTAACATTTTTACTTACATACCCGTTTAGTTTGCATTTAGGTTTGATAGTTTGCAGTTGTCGAGATGAAGTTTTGGGTATGCCATTTTTGCTGATTTTGAATCAAGGCATGTAAAATGTTCAGAATGATAATAGAACAAGTTCATTCAAGTAGTCTTATAGTTTGAATGTTTAGTGTGAACTTCTGTCTCAATACGGAGTATGTATGATCTATGCGTAAGGCATATGTGCTGTATGTGAGCAGTATATGAGCTGTTTGGGTTGTATATGTGAGCTGTATATGAGCTGTTTGGGATGTATATGTGAGCTATATGTGAGCTGTATATGAGCTGTTTGGGATGTATATGTGAGCTGTATGTGAGTTGTATATGAGCTGTTTGGGATGTATATATATATGTGAGCTGTGTGTAAGGTTTATCGTAGTTACACGTGGGATTATTATGAATGCTTCATTATGTTATTTCTTTGTTTAGATGTGCCAATTTTGATGTGCACTAAGTACGAGCACTACGCGTTGATTGGTCAAGATGTAATTATTTCGTGTAAAGTATCGGCCAATCCTAGTGGCCGAGTTACGTGGTTAGCAGACGCTAATGCGTTCGGGCCGCAACGTAGCATTGGTGAAGCTGATGGATTTATACTGACGGATAAGGTGAGATAGTTTAATATATTTCTATCTATCAATGTTTGCTGTGTATTATAAATAATTGAAGGAATTGTTCTCTTATAATGTTGTCACTTTAAAGAACGACATCCAGAGGCAACTGGTAGCAAACCTATTCAATATTGAATTAAATGATGTGACAATTGATTTATTAATAAATTCTCATATACTTTCACTATATTTGTAGTGTATTGTGTATCGACAGAATTACTAGATGCAAAATGTTGCTTGTTTGAAGTTCACTATGCCAATAAGGAGATACATCTTTTGTTGAATCATTACATAAGTTATCACAGTGAAGTTGAGTCTAGTTAGAATCAGTTAGTTAAGATGATTCCCTCCAGGCCTCTTTCCCGTCCGATACAATGGAGGAGGGAACAAAAGTCGAACCAAAGTTCAACTGTGTCATGGGCGTAGGCCCTACGCAACGTGCACATACAGCAGTGCAACATTGCCATTGTCCAAGAAGCTATCTGATTGGTTATAACTTAGCCTTTCTAGGAAATATCTCACATTGCAAATGAAAGTAAAAATGAAATCTCTATCATATACTTCACACACATATCTGCACATGGGTTCAGTAGTTTCCCCGTGTGTGCGTGTGTTTGCGTGCGTGTTAGTGTAAGCTGTGGGGGAGGTCGACCCGTCATGCTTCACTGTTGAGCTGTCTGGAGCAAATTGACCAATGGCAGATTTAACTGGAGGAAGAAGGCAGAAGAGCTATCCATCCTTACTCCCCTAAGAATCATCATCATCATCATTGTCACGAACTGGTCCTAGCTAATTTTAGTGTGTTTATTAATACGTTAAGTTGCAAAGAACTATTGCAATATTATTTACGTTATCGAACTACGGTATACTTATGTTGCTACTTTTTATTAATGTAATTGTATAAATCTATTGTTTAGGCTCGGGCACGGTGGATTGGGCTCAGGGTCTGAGGGAGGGTATACAAAAGGAAATTGGCGTGAAGGGAAGGGACTCTTTGGACATGGAATGTTGAAGTGTACATGTAAGGAGGTTTGGGAGGTCTACTTGCGAGTAGAGAGTGATTGAGTAAACCTGTCAGCGAACAGGGGTTTTGGTTGTATGTCCTTGGGACAAGTTTTGGGGACGTGTCACGGTAAAGTGACCCCGTGTTGATAGAAGTATATATAGGCTGGAGGTAAAGGTAGTAAGACCTGTCAGTAAGGTACTTCTAGTTACAATAAAGATCGTGTGCTTGATTGTGTTATCGGTAAGGCAAGGGGAAGGAACCTTGTTAGTTGGGTTGTTGGTTTAGGAGTGTGTAATACCTGGTGGGATTGGAACGAAGGGATTGCTGCTTTGTGATACAGGACAATGTATGGACCTTTTGTGTATTTAGTTGATTTCAGTTCATGTGCTTGTATATAGTTATTCTTGTAAATAAAACCCCGTTGATTATCATATGACTGTTGTCTTCCATTTATACTAAAGGTCTTTTATGCTGTTTATGTTACATATGAGTCCACGTACCTCAGGGTCTCGGGGACCTGTCAACTAACCCGGGACCGGTACGTGACAGTGGTGTTGATGGTTTTTGTTGGGAATCGTGAGAAGATTTGTACTCTAATGTTTTGGGATGATTTGGCTGCAGTTATATTTTTAGTATACGAATGTTTTGGGATGATTTGGTTTGAGCTAGATTTTTAGAATTTTTGAAAAATATTGGGGGAGGGGGCGGGTAAAGGATAAAAAGTTGCTCAGTGATCAGGATGGGGTAGGGATGCAGTTCGTGTGCAAAAATTTGAGAAAATTTTACATTATTCTGACTCTCAAAATTATCCGGCGATCGACGGGTAACTATTTTCGCGTCGTTTTTGCGAAAAAATTCCGATTGATGGACGAGACACCTTTTAAAATATTTGATAGGAAAGGGTTAAGGCTTAACCGAACTCCGGAGAATTTTAAAGACTTTTCTGTGACATACCTACTTGCATTGAATTTGAAGCCTAATCAGTGAATTCATTTATTTTGTTATTGTTTGTTATCTTTGAAGACAGTACGATTTTGCTAGATCATCTTCGGTTCGACGATAAACGGATTTCAAGAAGATAGTTTTAAAGCTCGATTTATAACCTACGCTAAAGGATTCTACAAATTTGGAGTTCTATAGCAATTCTTCATATTTCTGACGCTAGCCCCGAAATACTGCTCTAATACTGCACCTAATAATGTTCTGCATCTAATACAAGAGTTATATTGTTGTCAAGCTTGAGTAAGTACAATTTTCGACAATTTTTTTCATCATGATTTATATTATTTATTGCTTATGATTTATAGTAACTAGTTTATTGAATTGAGTGCTGCTTGGAGACAGAAGTCTAGCGTTTGTAGCTGGAGTAAATGTGATCGCAACTGAAAATCGTCTATCGCGCAGCAGTTTTGTGTACTAATTCAATTAACACAGAAGTTATCTTAATTAGATCTCCCTTTGATAATATCTATGCAAGTACAATTGAGTTAATTGTACTTGTAGCGATAGTAGATTCTTTTTATCTAATTTGTCTTAATGGAATCTCTTCCATTACGACAACTTAGATAAAAAGCTTTCAAACTCGACTTATAACTATATATTGGAACCACTGACCACAAAAATAATTCACTTATTGATGAACTAAATAATTAACGTCACGCATAATATCGGCCACTTAACGTTTAAATAATGGAACTTGGAACCTTAATCCTTATCTAAATCCCATAGATATCATAACTGTATGCATGCTTTGTAGTCTAGCTTAAATGTAATTTGCCAAAATTAATTTACTCTTAATGTTACAGTAAATGAGTTGTATCAAATAGCTTCAAGACTAGTCTACAAAGCATGCATACAATTATGATATCTAAGGGATTTAGATATCATATCCTAGTTTGTTATTTACTCCTTAAGTACTGAGTGAGTTTCATTGAGAAACTTTTCAATCTTTTTTGCATTTTTTTATCCCTGTCGCCACCTGCTTTACCGTGATTTCGTTAGTGTAGAAAAAAAATAAACATTAAAATAAAAGCCGATCACTGTTAAACATTGCAAGAAATATAGTAACTATGTATCTGTAATAATGAACAAGAAATGATTTCAAAGTCATTTGGCAGTATATCCCATAATATTATCTTTCGTCAGATGATAGTATTTTGCAAGCTAGGAACAAAGCTCGGGCATCTCTAAATGTGAATAGAATGCATAGGCTTACTAGAAATTAATTGTAATTTACATGATATTTTTAAAGTTAGAACAAATGGAAAGGGAAAAAGATACATTTATTTTGCAAGAGTCTACTTCGAAATGACTCAATGTCTAGACAATTGCCCACGGTTCCACGGCGGTATTTAAGGGAGTCGGAACTTTAGGGTTCAAATCTTCCATCAGATTTCTTCTTAAATCTATGATGTTTTGTAACCAAAAAAGGACGTCAGTTTTTAAGGAAGCTCAAAAGCGCTCTCGAAGTGAACATTTTGAAAATATCGTCAACAAGTTTTGGAAGTCAATGACCCCAAAACTCAATCCTGACAACTACCTGTAACGGTTCGAATCATCGACTAAATCTATTCCTTCTACTTCGCGATCAACACCGTAAAGAGTTGCTAGGCTACGATTGTTGCAAAATAAGATGAATCCGATTGCAATCAACAGAATGTAGGAAATCAGGAGTATAGAAGTGAACCATGAGGACCTGAAGAACACTCATCAAAATAAACTTTATTGGACTCAGATGTCAGCGAACGATGTGAACACTCTACCTCTCTGATCTGGAGTGTCACGTGTTGAATATAAAACGTGCAAGAACTTTGTCAAGTAACTTGGTGAAAATGTCTCATCTTTACAATATATGGTGATCATATGTTTTTTTCCTGTAATACCTGTTTTAGATTGTATTTCAGATCGGTTGCTAACAGCGAGTATCTGACATATGCTTAGCACCAGGATTATCGTTCTGCATGCAGCTAATGCAACTTTGCGCTGGAATAGACTTCGCTGGGTTAAACTGGGAGACGACATTCTAGTAACTTTTGCCAGGTTAGGGTTTCCCAGTGCACTGTCGCTTTTACGCGAATATAATTTTCGTGTCACCTGAGCGAGTTGGCGTGGAAGAACAATGCGAGGCACGTCTAAACTGGAACAAGTGTCTCGAAGATCACGTGATACCAAACAGAATGGATCAGAAACGGCTGCAGGGTCCATCAGATGTTGTTCATTGTGATTTGCTATAAGACATCATGCTTGCAACGTATTCGACGACATTGTACTGCATAATGTATGACAGAATTGCACAACGACGACATTGTATAATGTATATACAACATTGTATTGTACAAGGTACAGTTTATGCACTGTACTCAGCCCTGTATCCAGGATTTCGTCAACGGGGGTGGAGGGCAATGTTCACGGATTGTTTCGAGGCACAGGCTCACCTGCGTAATCGAAAAGCCGATTACCAGGAGTACGGGGCGCAACCTTGGTGGAGGAACATGGGTTTTTGGCACCGGTGCACATGCCCGTGGTGTCCCGGTCTTGTAAATGGGCTTGACTCGCCAACACGTCTTGTGCATGTTACAGAGATAATATTTGTTATAATATTATTCAACGTTATGATCACAGGTAAGTGTTCTAAATTGCATACGATAAGTTGAAATGTTGCGAGAAATGTCTGGTAAGATGTGTGAATGGGCATCACTCATACATCTTACCCAACCTAAACATTTTACCAGACCTAAGCTATATCTGGAAGGGAACAGCGACAGATTGGAAGGGCAAGCCTTCAACTTGACGCCAGTAGAGCAAGGTTGTGGAGCATTAGCAGGCGTGGGATTGCAAATGTCCAGATCGCAATGGGCTGGGTCAATATTTACTCTGACTTGCTTCCCATGAAATTTTGCACTGACGTTTTCACTGAGCAGATATGCAGTAATTTAAACCTGTGATTGTGTTAACTGATATCAGGTTATTAACTGAATTTATTTGAATTGTGGTTTTTATTGTTCGCATGTTAAATGTCTGATGTGAATAGCAGCAAGTCAAATCGGATAAACGCAAATCTCGAGAAAGAGGAAGTGGAAACTGTAGGATTCCTCCAAATAAATAATCGCAGCACGGAGCCTGAACTTCTTACTAACCATCCTCGGCGAAAGTTCGCTTGGAATCATCGTAGACACTTGGACTCGTAGCCAGAACCGGTTCACCAGGAGAACTTGCCTCATTAGTAAACGCCTGTGCATCCAAACCAGGGTCTATGCCTCGTCCCTCACAAGTCAACTTCACAAGTCTTCTTCAGAAATGTCAAGCCTTGCTTCGGCATCAAGTAACTCTACCCCTTTCGTCGCTGACGAAATCCTGGCTACGAGGCGGTTGACTCTGTACAATACATGAATGAATACTATGTTTGTCCGATTGAATCTGGTTTAAACAATTAGATCTGACTGTATCCCAGAATTGTCTGATGCAATCGATCGCAGCGTCTTTATCAAAACGTTGGGCTTCGGGGTAAAATCGTATCTGAAGTAGATTCAAAATTCTTTGGATTTCGGAGCAAAGCGTGTTGGAAGTGGGGAGCCAGCAAATGGATGCTACTGGCAGACAGAGTTCGAATCCCGGGATTCCGTCACTGGGCCCATTCCTACATGTTCACCGTTGACCTACTATATCTCCTATCACAAACCTAATTTCATCCTGCGTCGTCAAATATCGCCAGATTTCCACCGATACACAACTAACGTTACTGACACAGTCGAATGTGGATGTATTGCAAAATATGAATCCTACAGGAAATTAGTGACCAGGCTTCTGTGTAAAGAAATTCGTTTGAAGAAATTGGGTCTCTTCTTACCTCAGATAATTGAAAGTTCTACTCATTACAAATAAATCGAGTGCTAAGCCGTTTGCTGGAGGCTCTGATGGGCATCTTGCTCTGACATGAAGTACTCAATTAAAGTGGATATCCACCACAGCCTCGAGTATCGGGATCATACTGAACCAAAGCTTGTCTTTGATCAGCATAGCAAGATCATCGCTCAGCCAGCAACTACTACAAAGCACACAAATAAAAATTCGTCCCAAAGCACTACGACGCATCATCATCATCATCATTGGTGCTCTGCCCCAAGGCAGGTCCTTGGCATCCATTTTCTCCACAACTCACGGTTCTC
>JAQFYQ010003065.1:0-11028 GCA_034694885.1 Buchholzia appendiculata
TCCCACATTATACTGACGAGATTTATCAAAAACACAGTAATCGCTACTCACTCTCTCTTTCTCCAAGCTTTCTGCAACTTTACTAAGGAGTCTAAAATAAAAATCAAACACCAAAATGATCGTTAAAAGTCATCGAGAAATTAGATATTATTTATTTGTACATGAATTTCTAAAATTAGATATTATTTATTTGTACATGAAGTTCTAAAATGCATAATTACCATTCACTTGCCATTCAAACACAGAATGTAGATGACAAGAACGATACTGTAGTTATTAGCTTCAGTATCTTCGATCGTAATATTCTTAACAACTCTGGTGTAAAATCACAAGTAGACAAAGTTCATTGTCCTCTAAGCAGGGTTGCGATGAAAATATGGAGTTGGGGATCAAATATAGAAATTCTTGTGTGAGCAGTGTTGACAATGTAATTTTCAGATACAAATCTCTACACCCTCCCAGGCTTGATTGATTGATTGGGGCTTAACGGCACATCAGCACAAATAGGCCATATTGTGCTTTCAGTGGGTAAAAACTTCACCCTCCCAGGGAATTAAGTCGTTGCTTCTAGGTAATCTCAATATATACAGCAATCTCAATATATACAGCAATCTCAATATATACAGCAATCTCAATACACACAGCAATCTCAAAGCATACAGTAATCTCAATACATAGAGCAATCTCAATGCATACTGCAATCTCAATGTCTCCACAAAGCTGCGTCAAGTACAAAACAGCCTCCACTGTAATGGACACTACAATCCTCTCTCTCGCTAGTCTAGAGGGATAGTCTAGATAGATGGATAGTTTAGACAGATGAATAGTCCAGAGGGATAGTTTTAAGCATCAATTCATCACATTCCCAATATTCTAGAAACAAATCACAAAGATAGGAAAGAAGAGGACGATTATACAAAAAACTCATTTGGCACAAACAAGATCTGTAAAAACAACTGAAGTCTTTAGAAGCGGAATATTGTTAGCTTGTTCTATAAATAGTACAAGATCATAATTACCACAATATTATACAATTCCAAACATTTCAATACTTTCACCATACATACTTCTACTAAATCGAAATCTTAATCACAAAAATCATAACTAACATCAACTGAAAAGCTCACTGAAACTAAACGCACCAGAATATGTGAAACACATGATGGGTCCTAAAATTACATTCCATCACAAAACTAAGTAGCTTCAATTACAATCAGCTTCTCAACATAATTTATTGAATCCTTTCAAATTAAAATGAAGCAAACCAAGTCGGCAGAACATTTCCTGAACACCCCATGTGATGAAAATGTATACCAAACCTGTTCAGTTCAGGAGACGTATCTGCCGATGCTAGTGCCAGCAAGCATGCCGATATCTTTATGTAACTGTCGGCAACATCTGAACAAACAGAACAACAACTCCATGAACTACACAAGTTTGGATTAAGATTTACAATTTAACAAATTATACAGTACTCAGATCATATTATATCAAAGTCCCCCCGACAGGTATACCTACTTTTATGACACTTGGTCAACTTGTCATCTACATGTCTACTATTTTTATGACACTCAATCATATTGTCATCTACATGTCTACTATTTTTATGACACTCGATCATCTTACCATCTACATGTCCATTAATTTTATGTCACTTGGTCATCTTATTAGCAAAAAGTCTACCCGCCATTATGTCACTTGATCATGAAAATATCTAAATAATTAATAATACTTGGTTTATCTCGTCGACTAAAATTCTACTTACTTTTATGACACTTGGTCATCTTGTCGGCTTTCATTGTTGCGTCCTTTATGCGAGTAAAGTATTCGACGAGGAATGTTTTCTGCTGCTCGAAGTAGTCGTCCTTGTCGCGCTGATTCGAGAGAAGAACCTCGTCGACAGACTGCGTGACGGACTTGAGAAAACCGCTGAACTTCTCCTTGTTATTCTTTCCTCGCACACTCAACTAGCATACACAGCATACTTCTTGTTATTCTTTCCTCGCACACTCAACTAACATATATACAGCATACATCTTGTTATTCTTTCCTCGCACACTCAACTAGCATACACAGCATACTTCTCCTTGTTATTTTTTCCTCGCACGCTCAACTAGCATACACAGCATACTTCTTGTTATTCTTTCCTCACACACTCAACTAGCATATACACAGCATACTTCTTGTTATTCTTTCCTCGCTTACTCAACTAGCATACACAGCATACATCTTGTTATTCTTTCCTCGCACGCTCAACTAGTACACACATCATAATTCGTCAACAACATAACAAACAAAACTGCTAGCTGTACAAATTACTTTGATTGAATTCACTTTAATTTTGAAGGTTGTTACAACTGGCAATGTTCAGTCAACGTAAACAGAAACATCAGCACCTGCTTTAAAATATACCAGTAGGCCACAACGTTCTCTAAACATCTCTCTCTTGTCCCACTCTCGTCACAAAGTTCTCTAAACATCTCTCTCTTGTCCCACTCTCATCACAAAGTTCTCTAAACATCTCTCTTGTCCCACTCTCATCACAAAGATGTCTAAACATCTCACTCTTATCCCACTCTCATCACACTGCTTACAACAGTGACCCAAGATCCTACCAGTACAATGTATTGATCATGGTTCCAATCAATAGAAAAAGTACTTACACTGCAGTTCAAACAACTAAAATTAAAATGATACTATTAAAAATAAAATGACCATTAAATCGTTCAACAGAAAAGATTTATAGTAATCTATGACAACAACAAAGCGGCACAAACCTCCTGGTTGTATTCTAGAAAGACTTTAAAATTGACGTCAAAGCGTAGCGTTGGGTGACCGGCAAGCCTTTGAAGAAATACTTCGTGCATAGCGACCGTCTTCTTGAATGTTGCCAAATATTCACTGCACATCAAAACACAACAAACATGTCAACCTCTGACTCGGTGAGAAATGTCAGGAGACGCAAGATTATGTTGGGTGTATGTCTCGTCTCTTCAAATTCCTGCAAAACCATTGATGGAATACTTATGTTAGACCTCTGAACATCGGTTCCGAATTGAAACTCCCCAGAGGTATTCATCCTCACTGCCAAGGTGCTAGGGAACTGATCGGGGAAAAAACAATTGTCAGTTTAAATAAATAACAACAACCAGCCAACCTCTTCACAAACAAAACAATCTGGTGACATTTTCGGACTTAATAGTCCAGCAGGAGGAGGGGATAGACAACAATTGAGACGATTCATTTGGAAGTGGAAACAAGAGCTAGCTGCAATCGGGAAGACCTACAAGTAGAATATCAACTCCACTGTGACCTCCATAGTACGTGTACTTCACAAATTAAAGTTCCCTGACACGATCAGATGGATGACAAATGATGCAATTCTCACAACGGATGCCATAGCATAATACTAAATCACATAAGAGCATATCACGTGCTCAGTAATGCCACATGCCATGCAAGCAAGACAACAGCACTAAACTACGACACGGATCACATGAAAATGTGACGACTACTTCCACGACTACTTTGACTTGATGACCACTAGTGAACCAGTAAAGCGCCTTCTGTGATAGATGACAGTATGCAGGATCAGTAATCGTGAAATTCATCAAACAAACATCATTATGAAATTCATCAATCACGAAAAAAAAATTCATCGATGAATTTTTTGCTCAAAACTACTGCAATCGGAAGCAACATCATTATATACAAATATTCTCTACATTAAAAGCAAATCAATGATGAAAACACGTCGCAGTAGAATTCTACAAAACATCATCAGATACTCGACTACAGCGATACACTAATAATAAGAAATTTAAGAACGAATGCAAATCAACGATCTAAATGTAATAATAAAACAATATCATAATTGAATTTTAAGTCTACAATTATGTGAAATAATATCACGGACTCCCTTAATAACTATGACAAAACAATAAATAATCGTCTCACGCTTCCAATTCTTGTTTCATCTTCTGGAATTCTTCTTTCGTCATCGCACCTTCACCTTCTCCAAGTTTTTGAAGCTTTTCCCTTGAGGCATCAAAATCAGGCCGAGGTGGTGCTGGTGGTATCTGTGACAAAACATAGATGCAGCTTGAATACAACTGAATATTAACAGCAACAGTTTCACACAAATATATATTAAAATTATAAAATTGATCTACACTACATAACAGACATAAAAATTTAGCCATGGAAAGCGATCAGATACATTAGTTAGAGCCTAAACCATTGCTGATCACAGACGTTTTGCAAAACACGAATAATGTAGGCCTACTACATACGGGTGATGATGATAACTGTCTGGTTCAAAAATGGCTCAACATTAAATGACACTACAACTAAATGATCAAAACCTTAGCCTATTTATCCATCCAAAGCTGCCAAAATTGTACCAATATTTGCTGCACACACATTCATAATGTTTTTATTTCAATGAACTTAGCATTTACATTGGTTTGAATTTCTCACATTGGTTACACAAAATATGTATTTATATATTACTTTACTTAAATGTACTTTGATTTATTTTTACTTCACCAGCAGGTGTCGAGACCCAAACTATGAGCTGGTAGGCCTGAATTAAAGATCAAGAAGACCAAGCTAAACATAGCTAAATAGCTGCATATACACTCAGCAAGTGCAGTTTCTGCTCGTACATTACATTGAGTAATGACCACTACACCAGACAAACAGTAATCAAGCGATGCTAACCACAATGCCGGCGTAATCTTCATTCTCCTCGAATCGGTCGTGCAACCAGACAAACTCTTCATGCTGTCGTACGACGGCAAATTCCGGCTCACGGAACTCAGGTAGAGATGTCTGACGAACACACCATCAACAGGACACAGGATGTATTAGGGTGAAAATAAGAATGTGAACGATATATTTTTTAAACATACAAATGAGAGTGCAATGCAATTAATGTAGTGAGTAGGCCGAGAAGACGGGAGTGAAATACCACTAATATTGATAGTTGTGATCAGTGTAACAACGGAAAATACAATTTTAGAAAATGAGCACATAATCAGGAAGTCATAATCATAGTATAAAAACAAGATAAATATTAAAATTAACTAAGTATGAGAATGTAAAAAAGAATGGCTTATGAAAGAATCGTAGTTTTAACTACGGTAGGCTAGTACACGCATGCATCTGTTGCAAATATTTTCTATTTTAATTACAATAAATGTCTATTTTACTATAAATGGAAATTCATGCATGATACCTTCGTGTGAACGGTGAACTTTACTTTGTCGCGTTCACTCAAGGCGTCGGAGATGTCAACAAGAAGTGTAGTGTCGGTGCTTAGGTCCACTGCTTCCGTCTTTTCCTGCACACACAACATACAAATCTAAGTGCAAATCTAAATCTGGTGATAGAAAATGTCGTGCTAGAAAATGTGGTGACAACTTGACTATCATCTATTAGGTCACACATATGCCTGAAACGCAAAAAACAACAACTGGGACACCGGTCGAGCAATGGGAGCGGTGCGATTTTTGACCTATCAAGACGTCGTCTCGTATGTTGAATATTACCAACTAACAAAGCCGGATAGTGACATTCACTTACGGTTACTCTGAACTAGATAACAATGCATGTGAAGCGTTCAGACAGAACGTTATAAAAGAACACAGCCAACACATAATATTCAGTAATATTTAAACATTATAATGACTGACCCTGCCAGTGGGTCCATCTGCCAGCAGGTCATGTCCGTCTTCTACTCCGTCCTACGAAAATCATCAACAATTCTGTACAATTTATGAACAGTTTACAATTTTGTAACTGTACAACTATAGAACAGAACCTGGTTTGACAACGTAGTACCATAAAATGCTACATGCCTACGTAAATGTATTGAGTTTACACATGAATATATTGTAAGCCGGACGGCTAAACATGACTTTCTATTAACAATATAAAGCAATCTCAATAGGAACGTCCTCTACACAATACATTACTCACCGACTACGTAACAACCTATAATCTGTCCAACTACTGTCACAGTATACAAAGGTATTGTCAATAAAGAGAAAGATATAAGAATTAATCAAACACGCAGTTTCCCTTCCTAACAGAAAAGGGAAGTTAGGATAATAAAATAAATAAATAAATAAAGTTCACACCCACCATCATGGCTGCAGCGGATATTGTTATGTGCAGCAATTCTTTTTCCCCGTAGATAGGACGTTTACATTATCGTGACGCCCCGTTTCACCAGGGCCAAGGCTGAAAATTATGGGTGAGGACGCTAAGAGTGTTTGAGACCACGCGCTCTCGTTTCCAGAACATACAGAACTCCTCTCATTGCAAGTAAATTCTTCCTCTTGACTAGAATACCGAGTCCTACATAAATATTTTCACCTTCGCTGTAGCTGCTCTCCGTAATTATCAGGACGATGTTAATAACTCTCAACGGGATCTGTCGAAAAGCCTGAAATCAGTAATGTTCCTCAGTAATTATGTTCCATCATTGATATTTACAAAAGATGCCCAATTACTATTTATTGCATAACACGCGCGTACTAAACCCAGGGTTGGAGTTGTCGGGGGAGTTGGGGGGTTGGACCCCCACAGTTCCTATAAGTTACAATAAACTTTTGGCCTATTTTTGACCTATAAGTGACATTTTAGACAACTGACCCCCCCCCCCCAAATCATTTTAGACAACTCCAACCCTGACTAAACCATTCTGTAGAATATCCCAGTGTCAATATGTATGCCTAAATATAAACGTCATTTTCTGCGCTCAATGTATGGTGTGCGCAGCTTGATATCAGCCAAACATCACTGTTAATATTTGTCGCGGCTAACCATTCCAGTAATCCTGCGCCTCTATGCATTTACGTGGATGAAAGTGCACATAATATAGCTGTTTAAAAAACGACTACC
Source organism: Buchholzia appendiculata (assembly GCA_034694885.1). Classification (NCBI taxonomy): domain Eukaryota; kingdom Metazoa; phylum Annelida; class Clitellata; order Enchytraeida; family Enchytraeidae; genus Buchholzia; species Buchholzia appendiculata. The sequence continues at coordinate 6,910 of JAQFYQ010003065.1, forward strand.
CTTTACTATTGATCCCTGCTTTAATTAACTTTGTACGAGCTTCACTTTGATAACGATCGACAGTCAACATTAACAACTATCGTTAGGAAAAGTGAAGCTCTTCAAAGTTAAAGCAGGGAGGGTGAAGGGCTGTCGTCTATTTGATCGTAATACGATAAAATAGTCGCCTATTTTATCGCTACGTTTATTTACGTAATATTTTCGAAATTTTTCACCACATTTGTTATGATAGGATTTTGGTCGTTCCCATGGGCGTTCCTGAAAATGTCCAATAATACAATGCGATTAATTTTCGCATGCGTACAGTCTTATTACTGTCGACTTTCCGGAACAATCAAAATGTGATGATGAGAAAGTCCTAGATGCTAGAAAATGTGGTGACAGCCTGACGAATATTTCTCACACAGCATCCAGGAAGAATTTTCACAGTCAGTCAGTCATAAAAAAGAATAATTATAAAATCTTCCGTAAAGTGTAAACAAAAAAGATGGCGACGATGGCTGAAGCTGGCGGAGGAGGTGAGGAAGGAAGTGATGGAGGGGCAGGGAAGCGTACTCAGGTCAGGGGAATACTGAAGAATGCGAGCAGCTTTGACCGAGGGGGTGGCCATGCACCAGAGTAAGTGTCTCACTTTAATTTATGTGTTTAACAGATATAACTCTGGTACTGCGACTAATTTATTACTTTCGCATATTTTTTCCGCTGACAAATTTTGTATATTAACCTAAAGGCAGGATTCTTTTTTTATAGAATCTGTGTCCTAGAATTTAAATTGATTCAACGAGGGGATTGTTCTTTGCTAAATTTTTGTCGCATTAGAATATAATTAAAAAAAGTTAAATGAAATAAGTACGTTATTTAGTTTGCCTAGAAAATATGAAAGATTATGTATTTAGTAGCAGACTTGTGTTTATGTCAGTTACTGTTTAAAATATTGTAACTAATATTTCTCAGATTTATATGACATATTGACGATGTTTTCGTATTCTTTGTGTTACTGATCGTATATTTTGCAGAACGTACTGTGACACATTAATACATTATTACAAATAATGGGTTCTACTTTTTCCCATGCAGTGTACTCAAGTAAAGGAGAACCCAAATATAGTGTGTATATTTATTTATTTATAGACACAAAAATGGCATTGAAATATACAGCATTGTTTTATCATGTAGACGGAGTGGAAGCGACAAAGAAATGAAATGGGACGAGATGAACATTCTCGCAACATACCATCCTGCGGACAAGGACTACGGTCATCAAAAGATAACTGATCCTCCGACGCCGTATAACCGAACCGTCGATAGTGATCGGAGCGGAGACGAAGGGGAAATGCTCGACTCTGAACAACTTGCAGATTGGTAAAACTTGCTGCCTACTTTGTATTGCATTTGTAATATGTTGATATAATATGTAAACTTGATCTCAATATCATCATTTATTAGTTAAAAACAGTGATGTAGTTAAGGCATTTTTCTTAAGGCCAAGGCAAGGCCAACGCATTCGTTATCAAGGCGAAGGTAAGGAAGGCATTTGAAAAATTGGTCATGGCAAGGCAAGGCAGTAAAGTGCCTCAAGGCAGCCTCAATGCATGACATCAAGGCCAAGGCATACTAAAATGATATCGTCCAGGCATTTTTGCAAGTTCAAGGCATTTTTTCCAAGGAGCTATTCCATCAAAAGGTCAACCACAGTCCAAAAAATTTAAGTTGTTGGATCTGAACAAATTTGGTGTCATTTGATGCATGCATATTACACCGTTTATATTTCAAAATTTCATGTGATTTGGATGAAAATTGTTGGTACAGCGCAACTTTGAGTATGTACCAAAATCTTAAGCCTTCTTTTGACAAATTTCCTCTCACAGCATAGAACCCATAAACTAATGCCACTTCATGCTACTTCTTAATTTCTTACAAAATCTTGTTCATACAACTCATACGGACAGATGGATAATATTTGGTTAGATTATGTTTTCATTTTTTCTTTGTTATGCTGATGCAAAATAGTTGTATACACATGTCCCGTCCGTTACGCAAATACGTATAAAAGTTGAATTCTGTATGGTTTGTTGCAAATGGATATGAAAACCCTCGTATATTCTCTTTTAGATTGTGTAGGGAAACACGAATATATAATAAAATTAATCATAATGTTGACAGTATTTTCCAAAATCATCGTAACGGACGGGACATACACTTGTAACGGACGGGACATACCCTCGTAACGGACGGGACAAAATGAAAATGTCCATTTGAATGCAAAGAATTGGTTCCAGTTGGAGTATCTTTATGACTATTCCGTGAGAATATGTTGTAGATAACATTTTTACCAAACAAATAGTATGTAAAAAATTAGTGTGATAAAAAAATAATCTAACAAGTGAAAATAATTAACAAATTAAAATGTTTAGTTAATATTAGAATTTTCATATCTTTTGCCAACATATCGATTTATTTTTCTTGTCCAAGCCACATGTCATGCAACACAGACAAATTCATATTAATTTTAGGAACATTGTGAACTCAAAGTAAATTTACAGAACGTTTAATTAAACAAAGTTGTTCTATGGAACAATCAGCCATCCATATTGACGATCTAATTTTACCTGTCTCAATGTGAATTTGGATTCTGGTATGACAACTCTACATTTTCATGAGAGGTCAATTCGTTTAAGAAAAAGGAGGTGGGGGGGTGACAGTCATAGTTCCATTCGGCTCTGGATTCAAGCGGCCCATAACAGAGGATTGAATTCTCTATAAAATGGAGCATGTTATCCAAAAACTACAACACCAGCACCACACTTCAGCACCTCCTCGAGAGGAACCTTTGTTTTTACTGATATCTACACAGCTTTAAGGGCCTGAGAAGCACTGTACAATAAAAACTGTACACTACTACTTTGGAAATCATTTAAATATGTGACATGTTGCTGCAATAATTAAGTTTGCACAATACAGATTGATTTGTCTGCACTCGGCTTCAGCTTTGACTCGTATGAACTCAAACAATACTACCTATAATAGATTAATGACCAGGATGTCACGAAGAGCATACTAGGCCTACCTAGAATAATTGACATGCTGGACAATGAATTTTATTTCAAAGTTTCAAGTTTACAGCCTCTATACATGATATGTTATTGTCCCGTCCATTACAATATTGTTGTCCCGTCCGTTACATTAAGATTCAATGATGCCATAAATAATCTTTCGATATTTTTTCTTTCAAATACTTGTAGTATACCGTACAACATTGAATAATTGACATGCTCCAATGAATTTTATTTCAAAGTTTCAAGTTTACAGCCTCTATGCATGATATAATCTTTTTGTCCCGTCCGTTACGATATTGTTGTCCCGTCCGTTACATTAACGTTCAATAATGCCATAAATAACCTTTCAATATATTTTCCTTAAAAGAGGTGAATTTCTGACAAGTGTTATGTTACTTCCAACATATTGTGAAACCATGTTTGCATGGTTATGAATTTCAGAGCAATAATGAAAGTTTGGGAGCACCCTCAATGTTCATGTCCGCTTTGTGTCCCGTCCGTTACATCATCTATATTTGACAAAATATTAGACAGAAATGGTCTGGAATAAAAATTTGATGATCTGTCAATTGCACTAGAGTCGTACCTTCCATACTATTACAAACATAGTGTGCCAAACTTAATACAAAAATTACAGGATCGATTTTTATGTGCTAAAATGTATGCAAATGTCCCGTCCGTTACGATGGAATCGCTCCAAGGCAATTTTTCTTCTAGGCAAGGCAAGGCATTTGGAAAATTGGCCAAGGCAAGGCAGTAAAATGCCTCAAGGCAGCCTTGAGGCAAGTCTTCAAGGCCAAGGACTAGGCCCTACATCGCTGGTTAAAACGCATGTTTTATCATATTCTTCTTCATCATCATTGTCATCATCATCAGGGTTCCCAGATGATTTCTTAAAAAACCGCAACTTCGGGGTCCAAAACCAGCCCATAATTTTCAAAAGCAGCCCAAAAAGTCGCCCAACAGAAAATTTTCTAAAAAACGACCAAAATATCGTCAAAATTTCAAATATATGCATTTTTTGGAGGACAAAGTTAAATTTTTGTCCTGCCAAGACCAATCT
>JAQFYQ010003066.1:0-11027 GCA_034694885.1 Buchholzia appendiculata
ATATACAACTGTAGCCTCAGTTACAAGTTCAATCTCCATATTTTTTACATTAGTTAGAATTTTTCAGAAGATATAATCGTTGGCAGACTCATTTAAATAGAAGACGACTAGGATTAAATCAATGCCACTTGCAGCGCAACTTCTCCGGACACCTTGGACCACAGCATTTTTGTGAACTACTAAACAGTGAACGGTTATGGTTCAGTAGTCTTTAATGCATTTGCAGCATGCATGTAGGTTTATGGTCAGTGGCCAGAGCGAGCTGAATAGCGAGCTAGTTTATGGATATTGCTCATACTAACGCTTCAGCTTATATGAAACGTAACTAATAAACATATTGAATATGACAATATTATGTTTCGCGAAAATTATGCGATCATTTTTATTGTGAATGTGTTAGGTTTAACTGTTAGTGTTAAGATGTCTATTTTTTCATTTCATAAATGATGATCGACGGTGCTTATTTTTGACACAAAACAGATGCAATTCAAAAACTGATTTGTTTACCATGAAACGAGTCACTCCACTTCCACATAATTTTGCAGACGATGATATGAAGTGTGCATTTACGACTAGCATATCCCAGTCACGTGTATGCCACGAAGAATGAACAGGGATTCGAAAACGTATATTCTGCTTCTGCGAAACCGCCTTATCTGCTATGCCATTCAGACCGTCCACTCTGCTTGTTCTCGAAGGTCATATGTTTCGTAATCGTATCTCCGTCCATATACGAGAGTCGCATGGTTTGCAAGGCGTATTCTGAACTAAATTAGATTAAGCGCATCGGAACGCACCACCGTCTCAAAATGCATTAAACGAGTGTCAACATAACTTGAATAACTTCAAGTTATTTATACCTCTATATTAACTTTGTAACTTCTTGAATAATCGCGTGCAATTAAAAAGAAACGAGAATGTTCGAATCTATATATAATCTATCCTCACAACACAGACGATCTAACCGTCCGAAACGTCTCAAATCCGTCTGCACACTCTAATAATTTATAATTGAAGAAAGTATCTTAACCAAATCAACAAATTTTAATTTGTTCCAAATCACGGCGTACCTCAAGATAGTCGAGACGACATTCGTTAGACGGTTGTAGATCAAAACTGTTGACTGTGAGAATGATGACACTACCTCGAGGTGCTTCGATGATCTGCTGACACGTCTCACTGTTAGGATAATTGTCCGGGTAGTTTGGCGACAATAAGACATCGCTCAGTCCATAATAAGTCGTGCATCCCGAGGATCCTGTGTTTGTAAAGCAAACAAACATATTCATGCCATGACAAGTACTTAGTGCAATCAGTGCAATACAAATAGTCATCATGTAAAATATACAAAACTCACACAATTTAATTATTATGAGATTGTAATGGAGAACTTCATGCATCGGCAGTCGAGTCAATAAAAAGCACAGATCTTGAGGAAAATTATATTAGTATTATAGGCCTAGCTATTATTTTAGTGTGAAAAGATGCACGACATTTGAAGCTTTATTAATTTCTCCCGTTCGTGCTTTCTATTTTGTATTAGTATGTTTATTGCACGAAGTTGTATATGTGAATTATAATCGTTGCTATGTGTAACCTATGCGTATCATTATTTATGTAATAGTATAAGCGTCATGATTAACCGGTGCCCATTAGAAGCACTGCAATTTGTGCAATATTATCTTGTATTTATGGTCAACAGTTCGACAATCATTATCTTCCCGTCTTACAGATCTTAACAGTTATATTCACAAATGTAGTGTTGGGAATTGACTGTATTTTAATAAGGTGACAAATTGCCAAATTGAACTCAACCAAACAGTGAAACAATAGCAAGCTATGAGACTTTAAGTGTCTAGATTATTGAGTCAATTTAAACCGAACAGTCAACAAAAAGAGTGCCGACACAGATGAGGGAACACAATTCTAAACTAAGCAAATGTTACTATCTAATGAAGACATAAATAATACAATATTAAATACAGAGGAGTACGAGGCAACAAAACAAACAAGTTAGATGTCGTCTGCGGCTATGACACTCGCTGTCAAGCTTCCTCGAACAGCCTCGTCATTTTCACGTTGGACTGCAACCAAAATTATCTACAGCAAGAACACTGTCTCCCTCTGATCCCCTGTAACCTAGGAAGCCTGACGCCCTAACTATCGTATAAAGTCAAGGCTTTCCATGTACCACGCACCGATAGTTTCAAACGATACGGCTATGATCAGGTGAGAGGAGGCTAGCTGTGCATACTTTTGATGCTTCAGTGCAGCAGCATGGGATGCGGCTGCTCCGGCTTAAAGAACGGTTAAAAGGCAAGTGTGACGCGGCGACCGTATTGGAGATGGTGGCGTCCCACACCATGCACTTCCCCCGTGCCGACGGAAACAATGTATCCCCTTCTGGACGTAATGCAGATCCAGAGATTAAGCCAGTTGGCTTTTTCACTGCAGCAAACGTATGCAATGACAAATTCCCTGTGGATGACGTCATTTACTCGATGATGACGTAGGGACCTACCAGCATTTCTCATCGGCCTCATGAGAGGCCGTGAGATCCACGAGCATCAGCAGCTTGGCCACAGTTGCAAGTGTGAGGGACACACAGGTTGGATCCCAGCCGAAGACCCGCAGCCACACGCACGACATCGTTGTTGAGGCGTAGACCGACTGAAGAGATAATAATGATTTGAATAATTGCTTAAATTAATCAACAAGCGATATATGCTCATGTCTGGGGAAAGAAACAGCGAAAGAAAGAAACCGCTAATATACTTTGGTGGACATTGAAAGTTCATTTATTTAAAATAAAACCTCAAAACCTACATAAACAGTGACATTGTATCATTCTTCATAACTGGACAATAAATTTAAATTTAAGACAAGGTCACAAAGAATGATAACATACCTCCTGTTATTTATATTGACGACTTACGAGTTGGAGCTGAGACATTATGCGCGTACGTGTACTCAAACTTGGCAGATGTCGTAGAGATTTCGTAGCCGCAAAAAGTCTGCGAAAATTCGCAGTTTACAGTCGATATTTGGGCTGAAACTCAAAGACCAACGTTGCATTAAGAGCATTTAAAATCAATGAAGATAATGATCAACGAGTTGTGAATTTATGTCTATGTTGTGGCTGTGTTCATCGACTTTAAATTGCTAGTACTATCTATTATCCTGAGTTATAAATATGTGATATTACGTCATTTTATAAACCATAGGCGGCCGCAATTGAGACGAGCACCAAACGCAACGTATTTTTAGTTACATACTAATATGGCTTGACTTGAACGTCATCATAATGCAGACAATGTATTAATATAACCACCTCGGAAATACCCTGTGTAATTTAGGTTTAAACTGCTGTTATGGGATCACATGCTAGCCCAGAGTAGGACGTGGGTTGAGTCAAACCGACGCAACCTGACCCGACCAGCTGATCGGGTCGGGTCGGGTTCACCTTTTCAAAAATTTGGCAAGTCGTGTCGGGTCCAAATCTCAGTGGGTCTTGTCGAGTCACAAAATCATGACCCGTCCCGACCCGCGGCAATTTTAGTCACCTTTTCATGACAAATGTTATTGATTGATGATGTCATAGATATATGGCATGTCCAACTTTAAGTTTGAAATGCATACATCGGAGCTTGATTTACGAGAGAAATATGTCCATGAGGTTGAACAATACTCGTATATTTAAATATTATAATATACAGTACTCATTTATCAAGTTGACAAATTTATTGTAATTAAATTATGCTTATTAAAAAAACGTGTCAGATCTACCTGTATTATAAATTGTATTCAAGTTCTTCCCACGTTTCCTTCATCATACACTTTATTATAATTGTATTCAATTGCTCTTAGGCGTAGTATTTTTTTCACACAAGTCAGAGCGACCAGAGAACAACAATTGTTATTGTGTGCACTTTACAAATTGTTCCGAACTCAAATTATTATTTAATATGTATCGGAATGAATCAAAATGAAAGGTTTAAAATAAAACACACATTTAATTTCATATGAAATTTACAGAAACAAATTGACTGAACTTTGTTTCATATTACAGCATGTCTTAGGTATCGCGGGTAGGGTCGGGTCGGGTAAGAGAGTCCGCGGGTCGGGTCGGGTTAGAATTAGTTGAGTGACCTGCAGATAGGGTAGGGTCGGGTCAGATGCTCAGTGAGTCGGGTCAGGTCGGGTCAGATCAGAAAGTCCTTGAGTCAGGTAGGGTCTAAAAAAGTAACCCACGTCCAACTTTGAGCTAGCCAAGCAGGACTACAGATACAATTCAAACGTTTACTTGCAATTTATACTATTGCGCCTACATAAGTAATCTACGTCTAAACTATGCTTTATTTCCATCAAAGCACATGCCCGATACATTCCAGCGCGTCATATATTATGAATGTATGCGTGTGTTGAAAGCACTGCCCATCTAATTGACGGCGTTCAACGGCAAAATTTAGCAACATCCAACGCTTTCTTCTATGGATTATAACCACCATCACCACTTTCCCCTGGTGATTTCTCGCATATGCATAACTAGGTGTATATATGTCTGGAAAATGAACGTTGTGTTATGTGCATCAAATGGTCATAGCGCCTGTTCTAAATGGTTGATAACATGTAAGCACAGTTATATCAATGAAATAATAATTGATATATTATTATTTTAATTTGAAATTATTTTTACCCTCGATACATAGGAGGCGAAAGAGATTTTGACTTGCGTGAAATGAAAATTTCCCGCAACCGTGGTGGGGGTGGACTTACCAAACAAAATAAAATAAATCGATGAGTGGCTGAGGTTGTGGTGCAATTAAATGCTTTATTCTAAGCTTGGGACGCTTTATGCGCCGCCTATGTTATGTCCATAATATCCAAACTTGATAAAACCAATGTGCGAAAGATAAAGCTATTGCTCTTGCATTTTCCGATTTAAAATGTTATCCTAGATGTTGGATCGATAGCATTTCAATACCTTCTCTACATTTACATCTACAGCAGATATGTGTTAATAAACCGCATGCATTCGGGTATACAATGTAAAACCACAACTATCGTCATTTATGAGTGTCCTGTTGATGCCATGATTTATTGGTCCCTTAGACCAATTCTCCAAAATCATAAATATGGCTTGCCATTTATTGACTTAATACATATTATCAACAATTGTATCTAACTGCTAGAAAGTACCACGCAGTTTTCGAGTAAATATAATATGTTATATTGCTTCATTATTAATATATTGTGGTAATAATATTACGCTAATTAACGCGACCTGACATTAGTTGATTAACTATTAATTAACTGACTGGTTCAAACACAGTGCATAGGCGAACATGCATGCACGAATGAAACACGTGCAAATCCAAGTGCATACGTAGATCAAGTTACATAAGTGCTTGCAACCAGAATAAAGCTACCTTTGAAGCCTCAACATCTGTTCGATATTGATCGATACCTTGCTTTACAAAGAGATTTGTTTTGAACAGGCTCGATGTCGTCTTCACAACTGGACTCTGTATAATAATGTATATTATTGTACATATACGTATTAGATCTGCCGTAGGAGCCATTGGTCTATGTGTATCGACACAAATAATCTTTCTTCATGACAACTCATGGCTAGACGTGCTTGTGCTTTGTTAACAAGTTATTCAAACAATGCGAAACTGAACTACCTTGTGTATTCTGATGCAAAGCTTCACAATTTTTCGGTTCAGTCACAACGTTATCTATAGCAACATTTGTAAGATAAGGTTCGCCGTGAGTGACCTCAAATTCGATGGAATAGTTTCCAGCAGAAAGGCAGAGACTGAAACTGTACCACAATGTTTTCTGACTGAGTTGAGTAGGAACAGGGACTGTTAGAATGTTGATACCCAATAACGAATATACATTCACCACCAGTGAAGTGATTGCATCTCCTGCCACGTCTGGTCTGTGGTAGCTGAACGTGACCAGAGTGGTCATGTGAAAGAAAGCTAACGGTGATCTCAGTCGGACGATGTCTCCAAGTAGACCGGTGATTGAACTGACCATCATATAGCTCCCTAGAAATTGTAATTGCAACTTTAATGTCAAATCATAATGTTAATTAATCAATCTGGCATTCCATTACTTACTTCTGAACATCCTAACGAGGATACTGGGCAACACATATTTTGTTGCAGCGATAAAAGCACGTATTCTAACCTTATTTGGGTGTGCTGAATTCAGAAATGGAGTTATTTTTTACAACGAAAGCTACGTTTTTGGCAATTAATTTTTTTCGCGAAAATTGCTTATCTGTAATGATGCTTAATTACACATCACATGTGATGTGTATGCAAGTTCAGAAATGACCAAAAAAATTGAGAAAATGGTCATGTGCATGTATGTATGTATGATGCACTTCCTACGCACCATGCGCTGCCAAGTAACCTTAGCATAATCGTAGGTGTAGTGGCATAGCTTACTACATACAAAGGTAACACATAGTTCCTTTACTACCATAAATCAATTATATGTGGTATGAAACATGTATCATATATAGCCACACGAGAGCATAAATGAATATTAATACTTTACAGGTAGACATAAAAGTAAGCTTATGTAGATCATCAGAGGTTAACGTAACTGATTTCTTCATCATCGAGAACATTTTACCAATTTATGTATATTTAACAATTTATATCAACAAAATCATGGCTTCCCTCCCTTTTAGGGCTTCCCTCCCGTGGTAAAAAAAAGTTAACGACTGCTTTCAGTTCAACTAGGTTCTATTCCGGTAAGAATCTCTTTGTAACTCTTGCGATCTGTGTGGAATTGCTGAGGACAAGTATATTGTCAGTACTTCATCAGTAATGTGCCATCTCATTCCATAAACACATTTCATGACATTTTGTAGTTATGAATTCTTCACATGTTATATACTCGTTGCCAATGTAATAGTTCTAAGACACGATGTCAGCCTTGCCTGTTGGTTACACTAACCTTTCAATGAATTGCTAGCGTCTTTGTCCGGACCAGAATCCTGATTGCCTTGGCTCACGGATCTCCTAGCCCACAGCATAGCACCAATCTTAGTGCTTGTGTATCCACACAAGAAGTCATTCTCGAACGAACATGACACATTTCGCATTGAATCTGCTTGTCACAGAAAGCAATGACATAACAGTGTCGCATTTTAAGACAACTCTAAAATTACATTTTTTTAATTCGTCATGTCGGCGGTATATAAACAAGCAGAGATTAAAACACAAAATTCAAATAAATTTCCGCGAGAATAAGATAAATGAGTAAGTAACATGCTTAAAATTAATTCCAAACCATGAGCGCAAAGGAGTCGATTGAGTAACATAAACTAATATAGAGTACATGCAACCAAGTTTTAGAAATTGTTTAAACATTTTTATGTGTATTAGCTGTTCGCACTCAGGTGTTGCATTTTTATGTACGATATGCCCAATTCATATTTATGAAGTATTTACTCTGTAAATGCTTCATACAGTACATTCACATGACGATGCAATTGTTATGCGAATATTTCGCCAAATGGACTAGCCCATTTAGAACTAGCTTCGATGTATACATATGAATTGGGCATACCGTACACACTCGTACATACACTTTGAAAGTACAGTACATAGATACAACTGTTAATACACAATCTTGTTAATGCGAACGCATCCAAGTACGATATTTGGTAATAAGTTTTTAAAAGTCATAATGTCAAAAAAATAATGTTACGCATGTGATATTGTGCCATATTGTAGCCCATTTAGCCGTATTACTATCAATATTTTATCAGCAATATGATAACTTCCTGAAGTCCGGTCAATTAAAAAGAGCAAACAATAAGTAACATGATTTGACATTCAAAACATTCAACGTCGTCATATAATGCCAAGTCACATCTTTTAAAATAGGAGCTGCTCTGCCACTGTTCTGTGCGAAAGTGATTTATCAGTGAACACTGATAATGTGGAAGTCGAATATACACATTAGTTGACAAATTGCAAATGTCAATGCGTAATACCTGCTTAATGACGACAATACATGTACATTTCTTACCGCAAATTTTCCCCTCGTCATCGCCTGCTCTGCATTCCGCAATACCGTTGCACAGGAAGCGTCTTGGCAGACACATACCGAGAGAAAAGCTCGACGACGGTGCGCAAACAAAATCATTTGTATTTCTACAGACTGAAAAAAAATCATTAGTTGTTTGATAATATTACCATCATAAGCATCATCATTTTCATCATTCCATGAGAATAACAATATTACGCAAATACACAACAAAGACATACAATGTAAGTATTACATATGGAGTGCACTAACATTGACACTGACAACATATATTAGGGATATGATATCCGTTATCCGCAACTAACTAGTCTATGTGACATATCAGTTGATTGGCTCATAAAACACTATCCGACATTCATAAAGCTTATCAATTTTTCATGACGATAGCAAAATATCGATTATATTTTTAACCTATGACGTTATTACTTAATATACATTACGATTATATCAATTTGACACAATTGGCCTTATATATAATTCTAGTTATTTTTTCTAGTTAGTTGTCAAAGCCCTTCCCGCTTTCACTCTTGCTTAGAAAAAAAACCTTACCGCAAAGGTCAACTACACGACAACAACCATGCCCAACGAGGGTCGCGTTTAGAAATACATGCGTGAGTTGCACTATTCGAGCTCAACTGTGAACCACTTGCTAGTCTCAATCGATGATAGAATGTTTTGAAAATACATTATGTTTACTGGTTTGAATTGTAATGTGCGAAAGCGACACGTTCTAAATTATGTTAGTAAAGCGCTATAATAAATTGTGTATTGTAAATACACTTAATGACTTAAATCAAAGATTACGGATCCAGAAAGTGAACACTGGGTCTTATGAAATTTGTTTTTGATTTTATTTTCGAAACTCTCTGGGTTCACTCGAAATTAGAAGTGCGTAGCAGTGCTATAATGAAGCTAAGATAAATAGATTACAGACTTCCATTGACTATAATTGTGCCTGATAGACGTTAATGATAGTCTTTGTTATTAACATGATTACATTTAATATGATGTACAAGTAAATGTCATCTAATAAGTTTAAGACAGAGAGTGTGTTTCAGCATTTGTCAATGCGGACATTGAGTTGTACTAAATTATTTAAGACACTTCGATAATATTGAAAACTTGTAGCTCGTAGAAAACCACTCTCGATCGCGTGGTAGTGGTTGTATGGGGACTCGATAATATAACTCTTGCAGTACAAATAAAATGTAAAAAACAGCTTACCATCTGGATTTAGTTATTTCTTCTGAAAAAAAATTATCAAGAAAATGTCCTTTCATTCGAATGTCGTTTCTAATTATTTATACAACAGTTTTCTGCCATCGAATAGCAGCTAACATACTCTTATTTGTGGGCATGAATATCAGCGAATGGAATAGATTAGGACAAATGCAGGAGGTTATACTCACCACAATATCCGATTTCACATTGGGACAAGTATGGCGGCAGCGGATCTGCATTAACCATGCACGAAGGAGCGACGAGTGGATAACGTCCCATGATGTTCCTGCACTCATTGATTGTCGTATCGAAGTTGAGCAATGGAAGAAGTTCAGCATATGGACTGTTTTCTATTTCATACCATGGAGAACAAAACATCCCAATCGCGGTGAATGGTAAAGTCCCGCGGTATCCATTTCCAACGGCATTCTTTTTACACTCTTTATCCTCCTCTGAGCAATGAATCAGTAGTTTTGTTACTTTTGTAGTTTGCCTCATAAAATAAGTTAGAAATGTAATTAATCTGATAAATATACGTACAAAATGGCATATTCAAATTATAAATACTGACATAGCTTTCCATGATCTTAAAACCTGTGTTCCTAATAATAACGTTTAATTAGATTACTGCATACCGTGTTACAGACTTACAGTAGCTTTGCATGTTAGTTCAATAATGTACCTTGCGGTAGGCCAATCGTGTGACTAAAACAAAATCAATATAATAGGTTAAATTTTGATCAATTAAAAAAAAGTGTGTTTGACCAACTGAAAAATAACAAATCAGTCTTAAACATTTAAACACAATGAACATTCTGCTGGACTTTCCATTCAATCACTTGCAATTCATGGTGCATTTCAGATTAACCTACACAATCAAGGTTTGAAACAGAATCCACTTAACTATATAGGTTGAGTGTAGAATTAATAGTAAGATAAAAACAATGACCTATGTGGATAAATACGAATGTATGGTAATGCATAATGACTGCAAAGAAGTGTTTCCAATTAAAAACAGTATAAATACATAACAAAATGTGATCCAACTATATGCACAAAAAAGGCAACTGACATTACAAAACTGCAGGGTTACGCTCTTACTGCGCTTTAAAAATCAAATATTTAATATTATTGTCATATAAGACACATATTACTTTGGGATTTGAATATTGACAACAATATTTGTATTGTACGCAATTTGCATGGCTCCTTTTCAATGATAAAAGTGAAGAAATCTTCGATTGTTTTAATTCTAACCGTTTTTTGACAAATAATCATTGTTACTGCGGAGATATACATGGATATAAGAACGCTCCCAGACTAAACGGACTAAATTCTTACGGTACGGACTAAATTACGTACGGAAAGTACGGACTAAATTCTTAGATAAATAAAAATTACTCATTTCACATGGATTCCATCTAATTAGGCTACGAACAAAAAGCAATAGCAAAACAGTTATTACTTGCAGCATAAATGTAATCTCTGAATTGGACAATAATTTGGTCCAGAGGTCCATTGCATTAGTGGTAATAGCATATAAAGCACGGACATAAATAATTCCATATTCCATACACTAATCAACCACATATATTGGGCGTCAATGCTTCCAACTGATAAAATCATGAATATTGACGTGTGGCTAAAAAAAATTGTCGCAGTTCTAAATGGATAATAATTGTTCGGCTAATCCTTCAGCTTCGAGCAGAACTAGTGACAGTGTTTAA
>JAQFYQ010003067.1:0-11026 GCA_034694885.1 Buchholzia appendiculata
TGCCTTTGCCTTTGGACTTTGCCTTTGCCTGGATCATTTCCAGTGCCCATACGCATCTACTTAATTTCTTTGTCCGGTGACACCGGACAAAGAAATTAAGGCCATACTCCCCATACGGCGTATGGGGAGTATGGCCTGCGAATGCAGCACTGGTTATAATGACGCTCTATAAATTGTCCGCAATCAATCAATCCATTTAGAGAAAGTCGGAATAGGTATTTCGACATCAACCTTGGTGATGCGCCGGAACACAGACTCTGAGACGCGTGATGCAGAGGCTCGTACGTGGCCCTGGCCAGCACTTACCGCGGTTCTGACTACAGTATAGGCATACGTGTCGGCATGCATGACCACGAGTATTCATGGATCCATTCTTTTGTTACAGCATTGATCTTTAGAGTCACTCGAAAATGAGCAAATCCACTTCCTTTTAGAAAATCCTTGATATATGATACCGGATATATTTCATAACCAAGTCACATAAGCAAAAGCAAGCGTATACCCAGTGGCGGAGAAAGCAGTTTTGATTTGGTGTGGCAGAAAAAATTTCGCGCACAGCGCGAAATTTTTTTTTCTTAATTCGCCACACTAAAAACATACTTCGGTGTGGCGAAGTATATTTTTGGTGTGGCGAATAAAAAATTAAAAATAATTCGCACTACGTGCGTTCGAAGTCTGTCTATGGTATGGCGAACCCGATTTCACCGAATAACACATCATTCAATTTGAACATTGAACATTTAATTATTATTTAAATCAAAAATTCTGCAGCAATAATTTCCATAGTCAAATAGAATTTTGATGTTATTGATACCATAATTAAAACTTATCATTAACATTTCAACTTTTATATTACTGATATTTTCAGACCCACTTAAATTTGGACCCGACCCGCCAAATTATCTGAATTGCGGACCCGATTATCGGGTCGGGTCGGGTCGAGTCAATTCGACCCACGCCCAACTCTGAGGTTAAGCCTTAGACAATATTAACATTTGTCGATGGTCCTGGGTACGCGTGAGTCGGTTCGCTATGAAATTACCAGTGATGTAGTCAAGGCATTTTTCTCAAGGCCAATGCATTATTTTTAAAGGCCAAGGCAACGCAAGGCATTTGGAAAATTGGTCAAGGCAAGGCAATTAGGCAGTAAAGTGTCGCAAGACAGCATCAAGGCAGGAAATTATGCAGTCAAAGCACTTTTTTGCACGGTCAAGGCAGTTTTTTCCAAGGCATTTTTTCCAAGGCAAGGCATTTGGAAAATTGGCCAAGCCAAGGCAAGGCAAGACAGTGAAGTGCCTCAAGACAGCCTTGAGGCGAGGCATCAAGGCCAAGGACTACATCACTGGAAATTACCTATCTTCTGGTTTATGGTTCCAACAATTACATTAATAAAACAAACGGTTGAGTAATGGCGGAGTTATAGCCTATAGCTATTTCCAAATTCAAATTTGCTAGCTGGGACTGTTTTATTATCAAACTGCGCCCAGTCAGTCAGTCGTCCTGCCAACGCCGATCCGGTAATCGCCGGTATTATCGGACGGTTACAGGGGCGGATTAAGAAATTTTTGACGTGGGTAGAGGTATTTAAAAAATGTGGACCAGTTTTGTGGCGGGGGAGGGCACGTAGCGCCCGAACCAATCCGACTATTGGGTTTGGGGAGAGTCGTAAGCTTCCCCAACGGGGTGTGGGGCGGAGCCCCAGCTGCATTTGACGCTGTTTTTATGTACTAAAATCGGTTTAAATTGAAATTGATAAATTAGCAGATTTACATTTTAATAATCTCATCAAAACAAAAATGTGTACTCTTGTCAAAAAGGTATCAACCAATGATATCTTACTTATTATAGCCAAAAATTTGACTGAAATTCACTAATCTTGGTCTTGAACAGCTTCCTCCTAGAAGCGGAGTGATATTTTCAACGGGTTCTAGGGCATAGCCCAGCAGAATAAAATTATTATGCAGTACAGAACATATTATTATTTCAAGGAAAAATAAAACAGCCTCTAATCGTAAATAAATTTAGAAATTTGTATAATTGATAAGATTTATTCTTGAATAATTGATAAGATTAATTCTTGTAGAAGTTCTCACTTCTAGGAAAATGGTATCAGGTGGATCGGCCGCTCGGGACCCTTCCTTGGGCCCTGGCTATGCCACTGCTGATAAGTGGTAACACTTAACTAAATAATTATTCTTTTTTGAAGTTATTCAGTTGTTCAGTTTATTAACTTAGCCATTGACTGAAAACTCATGAACTCTTACTGACTACACTCTACAAGAGTGATTTGCAACACCGATCTTGTTTTGTCGGTGTGCCAAATCTTCCAGAATTTGGTGCGCCGCCATATGTGGCGAATCTCCAGGTTTGGTGTGGCACCGCCACACCAAATTTTTTTGGTGTGGCTGCCGCCAGTTCGCTTTAGCCGTTGTCAATTCCTTCGAAATATCGTGAACTGCTCATTATTCACTTGAACAATTGAATGATTATACTACGTTACTCAATTTTATTGCTAATTCTATAGTTTACTTGATCTATATTCATTATAACGTTAAAAATGTCACACGTTCGTTAAATGCATGTAATTAAGGAGCAAGTCGAGTTTTTAAAGAAATTAATCGAACTGACCAAAGATTTTTGGATCGACCAACCGCTGACTGATTAAACGTTCGGTCTAAAATTCGCTAGAAACCTACCGCTGAAATATTCTCAGATATAGGCCTATTCACTCCGCGAACCATGGGGAATTTTGTTTGAATCGAGGGAACATTTCGCATGGCTGAATAAAATCCAAGAAAATAACTACTGATCAGCGTGGGAAAGCAATTTTCGGAGTTAACTTCTACTGTTGAAGCGTTAAGCAACTTTCAGTACCCCACTTGTTGCACTTTCTGGCAGTGATGTAGTCAAGGCATGATTTTTCTCAAGACCAAGGCAAGGCCAAGGCATTCATTCTCAAGGCCAAGGCAAGGCATTTGGAAAATAGGTCAAGGCAAGGCAAAGCAAGGCAGTAAAGTGCGCAAGGCAGCATTCAAGGCAGGAAATTATACAGTCAATGCAGTATTTTGCACGGTCAATACATTTTTTTCAAGGCATTTTTCCAAGGCAAGGCATTTGGGAAAATGGGCCAAGGCAAGGCAAGACAAGTGCCTCAAGGTTGCCTTGAGGCAAGGCATCAAGGCCAAGGACTACATCACTGCTTTCTGGAGATAATAAAATTTTTCTGTCGGTGGTAATTCATTGTTACTCTTAGGTAGTAATGTAAGCGGTTGATCAGTTTGGTGTTTCTATGATAAAGGTTCGATGATCGATGCTGACACCGGTTAATTTGCTATTGGCACTCCTGGTATAATGTTAGACGAATAACTTAATTAACGTCACTATTTTGTTCCAGTGAATTTATATAAAGGTTGAGACAAAACAGAGGCGCCATCTGGCGAGTAAATTCACAGGCATATTAACAAATCTG
This sequence comes from Buchholzia appendiculata, assembly GCA_034694885.1. Lineage (NCBI taxonomy): Eukaryota > Metazoa > Annelida > Clitellata > Enchytraeida > Enchytraeidae > Buchholzia > Buchholzia appendiculata. The sequence continues at coordinate 3,470 of JAQFYQ010003067.1, forward strand.
AAGTGTTTAATTGTCACATTGGGCATTATATTCTCTTAAAAACATTCTAACATCAGTATTGATAAGAATGACGTCAAATTCTCCCCTAAAATTGTTATACCTTTTCAGCTTCAAGTTAGAACAAACTTAAAAATAAAAATCGACATCTATGGAGTATGGACAACCATAGGCAGCGCGTACCAGGGTTTGATGGAGCTAGTGGCAGTATGCGCATACCACCTGAACAACAGCATACTCATAGGTACCATGTTAATGCATTTTTTTTTATAAAATTTGCTTTTCTAGTCATTTGTAGACTTGCTTGTCTTCATAATTACATCGTGTTGAATGAGGGCTTGCAGTTACACAAATTGCCGGTTACTGGTCTTCTACATCAAAATACAGTAAAACACCTGGCGAATTCATCTGTAAAACAAAGTGATGCTTAAATAGATTACTTTTAACTACAATTGTCTCTTTATTTGTTTAAACAAAGTTACACAAAATCACAGAAGAAAAAAAAATTCGCAAAATAAATTAGTCACATTTACAACTGAGGCCAAGATTACATTAAATGCTGAATGAAACATAATGCATGTTGATAGGATGGCTTCTTCTGTCACTTTTCACTTACTCTCGCTTCACTGAATGGAAGCGCCAATGCTTATTTTGTTACCAAAGCTGATAATTCAATTGTGTTAGGCCTATTATAGCAAAATGTGACTATAGTATCTATATACTGCAAACAAGCGTTGAACACTTGAAACAATGGTAACATTTTGCTCCGTGTACGTTTCTTTGCTTGCATCTATAGCTGCGTTTATTTGACACCATTGCAAGAATCGATCCACACATCAATATGCAGCTACCACGGACTGAGCTTATCATGCAAGAATTGGGGTGTAAGCCCCATGCGCAATTATTATTTAAAATTACATATAAGAATGTGAAAATTGCATTCAACACTCTTCAGGAAAATTCGGAAATTTGGCCCATCCATGTACTGAAATAACCCAATTTTTTTAAAATTCCCCTCCCCCTCGGTGCATGAAAATCAAACTCCGCATAAAAATGGTACAGTCCCATGATATAAACCTGCAATTATAGACGTCTTTATTTGTTAGCAAAATTAACAATAGCATAGAACTAACATATCATCATTTACGCGCAACAGTCTTTTTTCATTGCAAATACAGTTTTGTTTAAATTTAACAATAGCAACAACTTACAAACTAAACCAGTTATGATCGTGTTTCGATACCATTACCCAATAACAACTTTGGTTTAAATAACCCTTCATATATACCCATTCCATAGAGAAAAAAGTCGTTCAAAATATTCAATTATACGAGATCTTCGCAACCACAGTCAACAACAGAACTTCATAACAAACTATGTACAGCGAATCTGAGGTAAATTATGATCATCAAGTTAATACTGCAGGTTCAGCCCTCATCAACTCGCTCCGTCCTACATCAGGTTAAGTTGAGAGCCGTACAGGAGCATTCCTTGATGATCTGAATCTTTTTGATCTTGAACGGAACTGATTTCTGAGGACAGTGGAGCTGGACAGCGATCCAGTCGGCTCGCTTTGGTCGGCAGAAAGAGCAGGACTTGAACGCCGACTTCTCGACAAACCCGCGTGAGCGTCGCTTCGTGTTCTTCGGAATAAAAAACGAGTTGCACTGCCCGTAGCAGAAGCGGTTCTGAATAGGGACGGATATGCAGCCAGCTTCTCGAACAATCTGAAAACAATCAAGCAGACATGATCACGATAGCATGCAGCTAATATCTAGTGAAAAACAGACAGTGGGGCAGGAATTTGTGTAGAGTGGAAAACTTTGACAATACTGTCCAAGAGTATTTTTTGCGCATGTGGGTCTGCAAAACCTCGTCAAATATTTGACAGCTCTTTCAAACGATACATTTTGATCCGTCTTCCGTTAATTGTTATAATTACAATTATTTTCAGCATTTCCTAAATCCGTATTTGTTTAAATTAATTGAATCATTCAAAGTTGTCAAACTGAATCGTCCATAATTGGAAATTTGTTTATGTTTTTACTCGTCAGATAATTATTAAATTGCCTACCATGATTGCGCAACGAATTTCTCAAGGGACAAGATGCATCTTTTGGATAGTTGCAAGAAATATGGGCCCGTGTGATTGGAGATAGGTTGGATTCGTCAAATTAATTGGTATACGACGTTTTCGGCATAAAACTCGTGTATTTTAAATATGAATTTAAAGAACGTCTGATAGCTCAGTCAGTTAAGTACTCGCCTCGTGTCCGGAGTTCAAATCCAGGTCAGGACGTGTTGTCTGGAAAATCGGAAATTTGTTCATTTTCGCTCTGTGACCCTGCTTGCGAGCTGTATAAGCTGGTACTAGCTGTAAAAGCTTGGTAATAAATTGACGTGATCGCATAGCACACTGGCCCCGGTTAGATGAATATTGTACTATGGTATACATTAGACTTAGGGCTGTGATGGGGGATCGACGCCCGGATACAATTTGTTCAGAAAACGCCAAATATTTTACTTTAATTATTTAAAATAGTATTTTAATAAATCAGTGAATAAACAAATAATTACAGTACAAAAAACATAAACAAATCAAAACGAAGAAACATTACAAAGTTTATATCGCCATAAATTAAAGGAATTGATGAAATTCTATTCACAATGAAATTATATTCCGTCAATTAAAAGGTTACTAGATTGTAAAAGAGTAACAACAGATTAATTACCTGTCGTAGAGGCTCTGATTTGCACAGCTCTTTCTTGATGTAGTCGAAATGCGGCAGACTGACTGAAGTTCTGCCGTTAGCTCCACGTATGATGTTCCTTCTGACGGCTTGCTGGATGCTCGTCGCGTTTGGAACGAATAGCCCGGGTGATGTCGTCAAGTCCACCTCGGAGGTCCTCTGCTCGCTCAGCACAAGAACTTCGTCACTTGTGTTTGCTCGATCTGAAGAGCTGTGTCTGTCCACGACCTTGTAATGTCGCTTCGACATCCGTCGTCCATCTGCCAGAGTTGACGCGTGAAGAAGCGCCGTTATGACGGTCCAGGCGACAAATAGCGTCGTCATCAGCTGCAGACGCCCGTGCATAATTACTAGTGTTGTAAGCATTCCAGACAGGGTATAAATAACACGAGCATTCACTATTACGCTTTTCGACGACTTGTTGAACAATCCTGATTAATTCAGAACAGCTCCTGAGATAGATTTCAGTTGTACTTAACTTTATTATTATTTTTCCTCTTCGAATAAAATTCACTGCGACTTTCATGCGTTCTAGCCTTATAACGTTCCTACATCGCAAGCGACCTATACGTGCAAAGGGTTACTATATAGCACACTGTCCGGTTTCAGTATAATCAGCCTATATGTTGACCGCTCGTTGTTTTAATCAGAGTACAATTCGCTGTTTAATGCTCAGACTATATTCCACAGTGTGAATGGCGTGGCAACTGTAGTCACTGCGTCTACCACTTGGCGCGAGCGTACGTATCACGCCGGTCTCACTATATCAAAATATAACCTTTAAATCCTTCTCGGTCTCGCGTATCAGCTGCAGCAGTCCCGCATCGCCCGTGCAGTCTTCTTACAAGCAATGTTATTTGTAGACTGATATGTGGTCCAGTGTTTCGGATCGTTTCTTCTCTAAACTCTCTCTCTCCCACTCCCGGTCTGGTCGAGACTTGACGGCATTAATCGTACCTCTCAGCCGCCGGCGCCACGTCGACGACAATATATTAATGTAATAACTGCGTTTATATCAACTGCTTAGTGAGCATCGCCGTGGTGGCAACGACGGGCCGATGCTGTTCCTGCAGACCGGTGCGCCGACGCCACTGCATCCCCTGCCTCCCCAGCCTTCGTCTCAGCCTCCCCCACGCCCCCTCCGCCCCTCAGCCTCCATCGCCGCCGCACAAATCAACCTCACCGCGATTGGCATCCGCCTCATGTCATCCACCACGCACGCGTAGGTGATCACATTTCTAAAATATTTCGGAGGCCACAACTCTTTTTGAGAAGAATTTTCGATTAAGTAAATGACATGTACGAAGTTGAATCCAATGAATTCGTCAACCTTTAACTTCATAATATTTTTTTCTTGACTCCACAAATAAAAAGTCGCAAATCTTCACAACTTCGAGTAAAATTCATAATATAAGAAGATGAATTCAGCTTAGATCTCTCTATAGTAAAGTAAATATATGGCAACATTTCAAATATTGTGGCTTTTACATGAAACAGATCAAGTTAATAAAATTTGAAAGGAGCCACCCTTCATAGCAAGCGAATAATAGGGCAGATGAACGTCGGTGGTCGGATCATACGCTAAGCGGAAGACAGAAGGAACGAAAGGAAGACAGAAGAAGCGAAGGAAGGAGGAAGACCTGGAGAAGAGTATTATTGAGGAGATTATCTGTGTATTGAGCGACGTGAGGTTGGCGCCAAGAAAAGTCAGGCGGAACGATATTGGATAGTGAACTCTGGAAGACAGTGGCGCCACGATGCCCGCTTCGTGCTGACGCCGCTGCTTCTATTAGTGGCTGGCGTTCCGTCTCTCTCACGACAAAGTTCTAAAGTTCCGACGCCTGTCACTTCTGAAAGAAAATTGATGTTGAGATTTAATCGCACAGATCGATTATGTTTCAGATAGCGATTTATATAATACGTAAACTATGTAGCTGAAGATTAGGACGTCATAATAAGCATGATTATCCAGACAGGAGGCAATTCATATTGATGTATTCAGTTTGAATATTGAGTTGGATTTAGAAACATTATGCAACGTCATAAATTATTAAAAGTTCACTGCAAATTTGCTTTTGCTTTTGCCTTTCAAAAATCATGAAGCTGGAAAAATATTCATATCATATGCAGATTTATTTAATCTATCGTTTATCATAACAAACTTCAATTCTCTGGTAAGATGAATTTCGCATCTTAATAATTCGATGCAATAATTGTGAGCATAATTTTCTCGCTTTAAATTAGAAATTATTTCCAATTTCAGAATCAGTTTAAAATCCGAGAAAATGGACGTTAAGAATAATTAAAATAAAAAACGCCGGTATAAAGAAATCAACAAGCTGGAATAAAGACAAAATGGTTAAGATGGCTGACGTCATAATTATTCTTTTACACTACCATTGAAAATTTCTCGAGCTCTGCTTCTCTTTCGCAAAATGTTGTCATAGACTCAGAACTTTGTATCGTATACCGGCGTAAACAAAAGCTGTGTCGAAACACTTCTATTCCCTTCTCCTCCTTGTATGCCCCTGTACTTGCTGAATATAATCAGTCTGACAAGGAACGTTCAATCAAACAGATTAGGTTGGTTTTTACTGTAATTAATAACTACTAAAAGCTAATTGCTTCACGACGCAAATACTTCGCGGTCGCCTTGCGTTGTGAATACCGTATGTGTGATCTTACACCTAGGCGGGCAAGCAATTTGACGGAACCGCAGACACTTTGCCGAGAAATGTTGTTATCGCGGCCATCAGCAGCAGCAGCATCACTTTTGATCACTTCAGATTGTCGCCGAGGTGTACGGAACAGATTTCACTCAGATCCACAAACACGCACACAAGAACACGCACGCACGCGAGCACACAAACACACGCACATACTCGCACAATTAAGTGCACGCACGTATCGAGCACACATACACGCACATACACGCACTCGCACGCACGCATGCGAGCACACATACACGCACACGCACGCACGCATGCGAGCACACATACACGCACACGCATGCGAGCACAGACACGCACATACACAAGCACAGACTTAGTACGTAGTACGATTCTTGACTCGCTAAGAAGATAAACAACTAAAGCATGACTAAATTTACATAAACAATAGCGCTATCAAAACAACGACTATAATTCCACGAACACGTGCGGGAGAAATAACAAAACAGTAACAACGGCGTTCTTGCATTAGCGCATCAGCCATAAACAGAACAGATTTCCGTCAATATGAACGAATGAATGGCAAAACAATTATTAACTAATGCGAACAAAAGTTTTCTATAATAACACAGTCCCATTACTTGCTCAGTTAGTATGGAGGTTTTCACAGCTGTGTCACAGCTTTAGTAACCATTAGCAACGCATAGCTTACAATTGATAATTGCGATGCCCCTTGCGTTGCGGTTTATTGTTATGTCTGATGGTGCGGATCGTCACGATCACCGGAAGCGAGTGAACGCCCCGAATAGAACCCATAAGAAGAACCAAAGAGGCCCACTGAATCGCAAATTTATTGTTGCATCCTTCTATTGGACTGTTATCGTACTTTTTCGCACTGTCAGTTATGCAAAATAATCAATTGCGTAACAATGAGCAATCGACGCCATTTTATGTTAAATTTAGAGACCAAACGTTGAAAGTGGTTACTAATACTGTGAAATAGCAGTGCAAAACCGCCTTATCATCAGGTATAAATCGTATCATAAATCCTCGACGTTTCATATAGAATAAACGATTAAAGTTGGTAAATGTGGTGGTTTTTAGTTTTGGCACATCTATCCGATAATATTCATTGCCGTGGACCGAATAAAAGTGCGCAATACAGTGTTTCTCTTTTCATATCTACATATTGTTTTTAAAACAAATAATTCATCTACCTTTAAATTTATAGTCTGTATGATTCTTTTCGAGAAACAAACAGTTAAAGGCAAACGTTGCTTATAAACAGCTGCTTACAAATTGTGACTATTTTTGAAAATTAAAAATGCGCATAATTTCAATAATTACACTTGTTTTGAGCGAATGATTACTTTTTTGAGAGCTTACCCTGATAGATTGTGATAACGATAAATGAACGCTTTGCGGAGAAAAGAGAATATATCTAAAACTGCAATTAACAGAAAAATGACAAGTCAATTGGTCCGAATTTGGTCGATACGACGCTTCACGTTTCACATAAATCATTTCGCAGAAAAAAACGATTCGCCGCCAAGACTTTTTGCAAATAGGCAATTTTTCCGAAACACACGTATTTTGCTGAAGTTATTTCAGTGAAAGGCCTTCCCTGCGAAGCGTCTTCTGGACTAACCAAAATTCGCAGAGATGTCTTTTTTCGGCCGATTTCTTTTCAGTAAAGAACATCCACGTGTTTTCAATGGTTACAGCGGTTTTAGGTTACATTACAGTTTAGTTATAATCGTCCACTACAATACGTTGAATGTACTGTTTGATATATTTGTAATAGTAAGAATTAAGCTTCACTAAGATATGTTTTTTATGAATGTCGTTACTCAGCAGAATTTGAATGATCAAGATATTTTTGATACCGATGTTTAATAGTGTCACCCTACATACAGTATATGATGACAACTTGTGCCTCACGGTTTAACTCAGCGTTTTTGTGCCTCGGTACATAGAGATACCTCATGCATTGCGGCAAGATTTAGATTTGATTTTGTCAAGACTGCCATGGCCACATGTAGGCTACTGAGGTCATAGACAGAGAATAAATAAAGCATAATTATATTTTTGCAAAACACATGGTAATTTGATAGACTCAGGGCTGTATTCAAGGGTGGGGG
>JAQFYQ010003068.1:0-11024 GCA_034694885.1 Buchholzia appendiculata
TGCCAGGTGGCTCAGCCGATCTTCAACACTATAGTGCGGTGGATATACGACGGGGAGCTGGAGGACGTCTATCAAGAGGTCTGTTGCATTACGTAATGTATTATTCTCTCCTGTTTGAGTGTTGACTGTATTCTTTGAAGCGCATTGTTTCATATGTTGTATTTTTACACATTGTTTAATAGGTGTAGTTTAATCAATTTGATATGATGCAATTCTGCTCACATTTTTTCAGAACAGTAGCTTGAAATTTAAGGCTTAGATCTGCGAAATAGGTCAATATGTTCAACACAGTTTTGTATAATCTGCTTAAAAATAGAACTTCCTGTGAACGCTTCAAATATTACTAATTTATTCAAAAATAATGACAGTAAATGTATACTTGAATATAGTGTTTTAATTCTTGTTGTTGTTGTGTGGTTAGTTTCCACATTGAATATGTGAGCTGATTTTTATGATCATGCGGTTCTAATGTATCGGTTCTAACATTTGTATTCTTACATATTGTAATTGCATTTATAATCTTAACTTCTTGCCCGGCTTTGATTTTTGTGGATGAAATGCTTGAGCTGCTTAGCTAAAAAATGACCAGTGACAATTGTGACCTTTACAACTATAGAGGCTAGGCCTGCAACCTTACTGAAAGCTGTGAAGGCGATGATGATTGTTCTGAAAAATAGCTCTGGAGAGACACGTCTGATCTTGCTATTTTCAGTTTGATATAGCAAGAGTATAATAGTGTTGATAACTTGGTGATTGCGATGACGATTATTGCTGTGTTGTAGTTCTTTGTTGCGTCCGATCCGATGGTGAGAGATGATCGACTGTGGCACGACAAGTATAGTCTACGCAAGGCTATGCTCCCGTCATTCCTCACGTTAGAACAAGCCAAGAAGGTATCTACTATCTAGGTCATACCTCACGTTAGAACAAGCCAAGAAGGTAGCTACTATCTAGGTCATACCTCACGTTAGAACAAGCCAAGAAGCCTAGCTACTATCTAGGTCATACCTCACGTTAGAACAAGCCAAGAAGCCTAGCTACTATCTAGGTCTACTGACGACATTGTTCTAATTTATTAGTGTATAGAAATGAAATTGCGCACCAGTTCTCTGAAGCGATGTACGGCTGACGAATGTTACCGATGTCGTTTTCTATTGTAATTACTGTGTAGAGTTTGACTCGCTTCGATGACAGTTTTTCACACTGGCACACATGTTTGACGACAATTGATTCCATGTTTCTCATGGATGATGTTCCTTAGACTTTTATTGTGACATCACGAAGTCCGTGTTTGTATATGACACTTAGTATGCACTCCCGTGTTATTAAACGAATCATTGGTATTTAGTAGCCTAACAAAAATGTGATTGTATTAAGCACTGCTGAATACTGTTTAATGATTTAATGTATGACTAAGGTAGTAGTGCTGTTGCACTGGTGTTGAGTTGACTATAGTAGTGTAGTTGCACTATGTTGAATTGCACTGTAGTAATGTCGAGTTGCACTATGGTAATATTGAGTTGCAGTATGCTGATGTTAGAATGAAATGTTGTAGATCCTTCAGACGGGCAAGACGATAAACTTCCTGCGTCACGTGTGCGAGGACAGGACGATGATTCGTGACAGAGACGTTGTCAAGGCTGCCGTGACTAACAGAGGTGCGTCATCTAATTCTATCTCCATTATTTGTTATTGATATTGACTGCAATTTGGTTCATGAGGCAGAGAGATGTTTAGATTTATTCGATATAATATGCTGTAGATTACTACTATATCTACGTTTTTTTTATCAAGATTAATATTTATGATTGATCTACAATTTAATGAATACTTAATAGTTTATTATTGGCTGCTGATGTTTGACTGCCTGCTGTTATTATTATATAATCGGTCAACCAAGATATTTAGCCGCTCTGCTTCATTAAAAAAATAGAATGCATCACAATCCTGTCTGTTTCCAATCAGTGCGAGGTGTCTGCCGTGTGTTGCAGTGGAGTCGGTATTCAGCCAGGACCTGGACGGACTGTTCCAGAAGATGATCGACACCGTGTACAAGGAGACGAGCATGTACCTTCTCCAGGTACTGCACAACAAGTACAAGTTCATGGATCACCTCAAGGTAAACCAGCCAGCAGAATCTGCAGAATTTAAGGATTATAAATTGTAGAATACACTGCATGTGTTTGTTCATGAAGTTGCTGTAATATGTAATGTATTATTGTGCAATGTGCATGTTAGCCCTGGTATCCTTTGACAGCATACGGGTGTTATATTGCTCTTGTTGTTTGAGTCACTCGTATAATATTAGTCTAAAATTCCATACGGACCTGTGGGCATATTAAAATATACAACTGGAAGTAACTTTGGTCAGAAACAGGGCTTGGTCAAAACAGAATCGATTATTTTGACATTGAAAACATGGAAAGTAAAGTAGAAGTAAAAGTTATACATAATGTAATAGCAGCCCTGGCTTGACATAGCTCGTATGCACTGTTTGATGATGATGATGATGATAGTGCTCTGTCTGAAGACAGGTCCTGGCGAAGGTTATTTGTCTTACGTATTACTACGCATGAGGTTATTTGTCTATTACTACGCATGAGGTTATTTGTCTTACGTATTACTCTGCATGACTTTTACCACCGATCCACTAGGCCAGATGAGCACGGGTTGGCGGCCAAATGTCCTTCCCGTACTGTTTGATACATGATGATCTGTTTAACTTACTGGTGAAGCGTTGGTTATCATAGGAGTCATACTATAGCAATGTCTTGGTTCAAGTCTAATTTATCTTCACACTATGCATGAATCACTTTTGTTTACTAAGAAGCACATTAGAGCTGATCAGTTGGACTGCAGGGTGTCAATTCTCACGTTTCTTTGATACTGTAAAGAATAGATCCAATCAGTTTCTTACCTTCTTGGAGAATGCCAATGGTTGTGCACATTTTTGTGTTAATATGACATGTCTGCATATCTTCAAATGAATAAAACCATGATGTGTAGATTGATCACAGGGATAAAAACGTGCGAAATTGTCCAGATTTTTCCGTTAGCAACTCTGTAGAAAAATCAAACGGTCTGAAATTGATTATGTCATGCTCTTACTGTTTTAAATCCAAGTGAAAGAATTACAAAATATTAGAATAAATGGGCTATAATATAATACTGCTCTATAAATGTGCCAGTAAATTTCTATGCAAATATTTATATTGTACCGGAAAATTCCTGCAAATTTTGCCAATGAGATTCTGTGCAAACCTTTAATTACGACAGATATGCTAAGTGGTATTTACTGTTATTGTTTGCGTTGGACTATGTTTTTTAGCTGTATGCATATTCAGTTTTGCCTGTGTTATGCAGGCAATGAGGCGGTATCTACTGTTAGGACAAGGAGATTTTATACGACATCTTATGGACCTTCTCGAGTATGTATTTTGCATTTGTATTTGCTTGAATGATGAAACATTATGTATGTTGGTTTGTTTAGTTGTTTCATAGGGTTTTTGTTTACGGATTCAGTTTGATTTCTAATTTATTTGTGTGGTGTTCACATACAAATTGTTTAGTAATAACTAAACAATTTATATGCATCCTTATCTTGTTTGTTGAATATGAGGAACTGGATATATTCAGTTAATATGACGTTTTTCGTTGTTATTCTTATTGTTGGGTTGGGACGATGGTTTAAGTGAGATGAATAACCTGAATAATGAATGTCGTGAATGAATTACTTAATTTTCTTTGTTTCTTTGATTTAGCCTGAAAGGATATTCATCATGTTCTTTTAGTACTGACATAAAATTATGATCTTCGTTCGTCTTGCATGATTTGCGAATTTGTTTGCCAAATTGTTCCATAGATACGTAGCTTGTCTCTGCTTTGTGTTATTATGTGCTTGGATGCGTGACGATATTTGATAGATAACAGTTATGAATGCTTTGTTGTTATGTAAGAATCATCGAGTTTAAATTGTTTTTAAACCGCGGTTCCTTATTAATTCCTAAAATCTTTGTTTCGTTCTGATGGAGTTCACCACAATGATGTAGTGCTCACTTTGTTGTAGTTATTTATGTTCACTTTATTACTTAGTTTGGTGTTAATTTCTTAGTACACATTTGTTATGTGTGAAATGTTGACCTCTGTAGGCAAGATTTTCGCAGGTTTGACTTTGAAGGCACATTTTTATTGCTTTTAGGAAGTTTTGAGTATGAATTGTTGCTCTATATATATTATAAGATGCACTTTGCTTTTAATTACTGTTTTTACATTTGCAGTTTTATTTTTATAATTTTTGATCTTTTTAAATTTCACTTTAAGCTTGCATTGAGTATATTATTGTTATTTTGAAATTGAAATAATGTAACTTAATGGAAAAATTTCTGAAATGAGAAAAGAATATGATTGTTACACACTGCATATTGTTTACAGGAGTGGTCAATGTTTAGTGTGACTCAGACAATTTTTCAGTCACGATATATGTATCATCAATGTGATTGAATTATGTTGATGTATTTCTTGGTGTAACGTCATCCCGTTATTTTGCATCTTTGCTGCGCATTGCACTGTTTTTAAATCTTGTGTATTGAAAAAGAATTTGGAATATTCAGGGCATGCATGTTGTGAGAGGATCTAGTGTAAAAGAAACACCACTTTTACATAGTACAAATTTATATATTAAATGCCTGTGTGAAAAATATGACGATGAACAAGATGGATTTGGGAATTATAAGATATATATTGGCAGGTAAAAGGAACAGCAAAAGGCAGGGAGAGGTGGCAACTGTAATGATCAAGCTTTATTATAAGACTGCACATGGTGATTATGATGCGTCATGAAATTAAGTGGTGGAATCTTCTGAAGACTATACTTTTGATCAAATGTGTACTCTTATATCTGCTTTGGAACTGTCCAATATATCAATGTATATTTCATGAATTAGTGAATACATCATAATTTTTGGTGCCTAACTATATCCTCTTTAACTCGCTGTTATTAGGGATTAAGATGTCAACTTTTTTATTATTAAATTGACCTTGGCTATTTTTTTAATTACTGCACGTATGCGCATTTACGTATTCCGGCTTGGGTTGAGTGCAGATGTAATATTTTTGTTTCTGTTTACATATTTGCTACGTACTGATTTGGTTTTGTTGTTCTTGGCCCCCACGTATAATATCTGACTGAATTTCTTTACTTTTTGTATTAAGCTGTCAACTAAACAATGTCTGTTCTTTATATACTATGCAAAAGCAGATAAGATTTTTTAAATTCTCATTTTGCTGTTTTGTAATATTTACTATGATGCCAATTATTTTCTTATGGCATCCATATACTAAACATTTAATCGTCATTTTTATTCTCCTGATAATAATTTCAATCGACAATTGGAATTATATTGTTATAGAGAATTGTTTGCTTTAGTGACAGCTGTAAGATCAGTAATGTGGCTTGACGTTCACAGGGATCTACTTTTTAACACTGTGTATAGCATAATTTTCTTTGCTTTATTGTTGTTATGGTATGTTCAAGTGCGAGTATATTGAGCCAGCCACTCCAAAGCCTCAGTGTCTGCCTCGTGCAGTGCCTGCAGACCACCGTCGAGCCTCGTTAGAGGACACGAATCGACGATGTGTGACATAGTCTGGATGTCTCCACAGTCACAGAGATCACTGGTGGTCAGGCCCCATTTCTTATGGCAGGCTCTGCAGTGTCCCTGTCCTGTGCGGAATTTATTCAGTGTTGACCACCTGTGTCTCGGAAGATCGAAGCCTGGCTGGCGAATGGAGGGGTCATTGACGAGATGCCAATTGACCACCTTAGCCGCTTTTATTTACGTGTGTACATAATATGCTTTGCTTGACGTTTGTTTAGAGAAGACTTGGCTAAACCGGCTCAATCTCTATTCCTACACAACCTGACCGGCATCCTTGAGACGGCGATCAGAGCAACGAACGCGCAGTACGACGATGCAGACATACTAAGCAGACTCGACGTGAGGTTACTGGAGGTTAGCAGGCTTTACATCGCACTTGCTATGGTTACCATTGTAGTTCGTAATATTTTGTGGATTTAATTGTAAGTTACTATTTCGTATACGTAATTTACGAGTGAATTGTGCTGGATTTGTGATTGTAAATCACAACTGTGATTGTAAATTAAAGTGTATTGACGTAGTAAGTCATGTGAATGTACATCAGATGTATTGATGTCGTAAGTCGTGATTGTCCTTGTGTGATGATGTCTTAAGTCATGGTGATACATCAGATGTGTTGATGTCATGGATCTTGTTACTGTACTTTAGTGTTTGACATCACAAGTCATGTGTTTGTAAATCAGATGTATTGATGTCTTAACTCATGTGATTGTACATGAGATGTGTTGACATTGTGGCTCATGTGTTTGCAAGTCAGATGTATTGATCTTGTAACTCATGTGATTGTGCATGAGATGTGTTGACATTGTGACTCATGTGTTTGTAAATCAGATGTGTTGACATTGTAACTCATGTGAATGTACATGAGATGTGTTGATGTCGTGCACAGCTCTCTCAGGGTGACACCGGCTGGGACGTGTTCAGTCTGGAGTACCACGTGTCCGGACACATCCGAACGGTCTTCACGACCGAGTCGATGCGCATCTACCTGCGCGTCTTCAACTTCCTGTGGCGCGCCAAGCGCATGGAGTACATCCTGTCCATGAGCTGGAAGGAACAGATATCCAATGCCAAGTCTCTCCGATCTATGCAAGGTAATGTACTCATCCGATTCATCGTGACATTGAACTTCTCCGTAATTAAATGTCAAGAATAGTATCTGGACTACTTGGAGTACTTTACTAGCTGTTATCCAAATGTTACGTCTCTGTGATATTGTGCTGTAAATCAGACTGAACTAACGATAGTGTTATTATTTTATTTTATTTTAATGTTTGTCTAATGTTGATTTTTGTTTTTTTTGCTAGTTGTGTCCGTGAATAATAATTGGCTGACTTTAATTTATGTACCAGCAGGGTCAAAGTTTTCCTGCACTGCTTTTCTATAAACCCATGTTGCGATCATTGTGCCTGAGGTCATTGCGCTGCAAGGAGAAAACAAAGAGTTGGATTTGAGAGTAGACGAGTATATCTCATATTGTAATCCTATTCCGAGAAATGAAGGTGAGTGGACTAGTGCGTAAGAAACATGCAAGACGACGAGATCCTTCTGAAAGACGGCTAGTTCACTACGTGGCAATACATTATGATGTTTTGTTTTGGTAACATGAGCACCAATCTTGCACGAATGTCTTGACAGCTTTCAATACTGTTTGTACGACTCGGAGTGTTTCCATTTGCAAAGGCCTTGCTGCTGTTACGTCTGTGTTATTTGTTAGTGATATCTGAGTTAAATTCGTAAGCGACATCTATGATATTTGTTAGTGACATCTGTGTCATTTGTAAATGACTTCTAATAGGTCTTCTTTGTCGTATGTAAGTGACATCTGTATTATTTGTAATTGACATCTGTATTATTTGTTAGTGACTTCTATGTTGTATATAAGTGACTTGTGTGTATTGCAGAAGTGATGCCAATGCTGCACCAGTGCCACTTGATCGTGAGTGAGATGATGCACTTTGTGCAACAGATACAGTACTACATCAACTTTGAGGTTTATACTGCTCTCTAGTTTTTCACTCTCTGCTTTGGCTTAATATTTTGGTATTAATTTAAATAATATCAGCACGCTAGCCATCTTCATGATCATTGTTTTTATTGTATTATTTCTGTACTAGCATGTGTTGATGCGTCTAATACGGCAGTCATGATGGCACTTTTCATGCTGTGCCTATTCATTGTAATAATAATATTTTGTAAGGTGCACAGTTCTTAAATAAGTATTGGAAATGTAAAACTGTGAAGCAATAATTGAGACCTATAATTGTTGTTAATTCCTTTGAACAGTTGATTGAAACTTCCATGCTACAAAGCGGCTTATGCTTTAAAGATGAAAAATTAAATTTATGCAACAATTTTCTGCCTGATTGGAATTACTTGGTCACAGGTTGTTCTTGTGTTCATGCAGGTTCTAGAGTGTTCTTGTGTTCATGCAGGTTCTAGAGTGTTCTTGTGTTCATGCAGGTTCTCGAGTGTTCTTGTGTTCAACTAGGTTCTACAGTGTTCTTGTGTTCATGCAGGTTCTAGAGTGTTCTTGTGTTCATGCAGGTTTTACAGTGTTCTTGTGTTCATGCAGGTTCTAGAGTGTTCTCGTGTTCATCTAGGTTCTAGGGTGTTCTTGTGTTCATGCAGGTTCTAGAGTGTTCTTGTGTTCATGCAGGTTCTAGAATGTTCTTGTGTTCATGCGGGTTCTAGAATGTTCTTGTGTTCATGCAGGTTCTACAGTGTTCTTGTGTTCATGCGGGTTCTAGAATGTTCTTGTGTTCATGCAGGTTCTCGAGTGTTCCTGGGATGAGCTGCTGCGAAGGGTTGTCGAGGCGGAAGACTTGGATCAGATCATTGCTGCTCATCAAGATTTCCTCGACACCATCACGACAAGATCGCTCCTTGATCCTCGCTCATCCGTACGTCCTTCACCTCCAAACTTCTCGTCGTGTTGTCCATGTTGTTTAGTTTTTTTTTGTTTTGAAACTATTTTTAATGTTAGTTGATTTGTGACTGTTGGCTGGTTGATTGTAAAATGAAATAATTAGCAATGAAAATTAACATGAAATAATGCTTGTGACGTTAAATTATTCGTTTATTTGACACCAGTCTAGGTTTTATTTAATATTGTTGGTGTTTATATTTATTATTATTTATATTACAGTTTTTTTTAGATGAATAACTGCAAATTGTATTTGTATCATCGATGACTATTTCTAAGTTCTGTTCGTAAGGTCTAATATGTGATATTTATATAAGTTATATTAGGTTAATTATATAAGATATATAGTTGTAAGTTCTAACACGCATTTTCTTCGATTGCATACAATTAATGATTGGTCTGCAAATGCATGATTGTTGTTATCTTGACAGGATGTATTCGCTCAACTGCGGACGATATTCGACCGAATCATTCACTTCCAGACGATCCAGGATAAAATGTACGGAGCTATCGACGATGAAATTCAAGCTCGACAGAATTACGAGGACTTGAAAGTGCAGCGCGAGAAAGAGGTTTGTCACTAGGTTACTGTATCTGTATTTACTAGAATTACAGACGTGTCTATCCTATGTATATAAGTATCTGCTGGACAAGTGCCATGCGGTACAATTGCAAAGTCTTTGAGGAAATTCCTTGTGATAGAAAACTGAGCCTTTGCATTGAATTGACCAGTCTGCCTTGTTCACGGTAGTTGTAATTTTGTGCTCCATTTTGTTTTGTCTCTAGCTTCCAATGTGTGATGAAAGGCTAACTAAATGTAATTTAACATTTTCGTAATTTAAAATTTTAGCAGCTTGTTGAAGAAACATTAAAAACGCGTTATTTGTATAACCCATAAAATCACGTTATATAGCTAAAATCAGGCTAACTTAATTCCTGAATTAAGTTAGCCTGAATTTTGAGAAAGTTAGACATTGGTTTATCAATATTCTTAAAGCACTTTAATGAATATTTATTCAACAAATTAATGAATACTTCACATGCTGTGAGCTAGTGTGTGTGTACTGCATCTACTGTACTGTCTATATACTTCTGTCAGATTATAAAATTCTGTAATTTTGTTTGATGTTTATATGGTAATTGTTGAGTTTTTGTTCGAAGGCCTTGAATCAGCGCAAAGTAACATTACTTGTTACGTGGTCTGAACTTTTTTTGAGAACGAATGTTGTTTCTATCTGTCTTCATGGCTCAGTGAATACTGGATGTTACAGTTATTGAAGATTATTTTTTGTAAACATTGAAATGTTGATGCTTCGAAATGTTGTAGGGTCAGTGGAGTGAAGATAATGATGACGTAGCAGCAGAGGAGCTGAGAAGAACCTCGTTCCACGAGTTGATCATCATTCCTACGCGATCTCAACTACGTCTTCTTGCTTCTTCTTATCAGGTCTCTTTCTTGTTAGGATTTTTCAAGCTTTGTAATTATACCAGCTAGGTATGTTCACTCTGTTATGCATGCAGGCGCGTAACTTACAAAATGAACATAAGCTGAAAACATGCAGTGTCAGAACCATTGATTGCATAAGATTATTTGAGATTTCATTTTTTGTACATTAAGAATATAATTTAAACCTATTTAATATTAAGTCTTGATGTCGACTGCAAATCTTAGCCTATGCTTACTACATCAGTCGATCATTGTTGGATTCTTATTATTCTTGGAGATGGCATAACAGGGCCTTAGTCTGACATCATTCTTGTGCGTTTGTAGGAGATGGTTCAGCAGTTTCTCGTCATGTTGACTCAACACTCGGACGCGAGTCTACGTTTCCTCAGCTTTCGTCTCGACTTCAACGAACACTACAACATGAAGGAGCTGAAGAAACGAGGCGGCACTGGCGGTAAACTTCGTGCTTCACAGAAGATGCTGTAGATGTGATGTGGCAAGGATGCTGTGAACAACAGTGTGAAACTTTGCTGGAGTTCTGGACCAAGAACTGTGTTTGTAGAATTTCTGCGGTGCTGTACATTCACATGAAAGGCCGACTTGAATTCAGTATTGGAAGTTTCAGAAACTGTTTCGTAGAATTGATTTTCATGTATTAAATAGTAACAACAGTGCATACTTTTTGTTGTCAATATTCTGCTTCATGTTTAGAAGCCAAGTATCATCTTGAGGCCCATTGACGTCGGGCTTTATAGCAGACGCGATGCCTGCCATGTCTCTTCGTTTGCTCGACAAGCAGCAAGACTATTGGCATGAGGAAGGGCATCCTGCCATAAAACTTTACTTCTAAGTCAAAATCCTAAATGTTTACATGTGGTCTGCAGATTTTAATCACCATAATCTTATCTGTGTTTGGCAGCAAACCTGGGCAAATTGCTAACGCTCCATTGCCTGTACGGGAAGGACCTTTGGCCGCCCACCTGTACTCACCGGC
>JAQFYQ010003069.1:0-11023 GCA_034694885.1 Buchholzia appendiculata
CTTTTTCACGCATTTATTATACTATTTAAAAAATGGATGTCGCCGTAAAGTTAGTATTTTATTGATATCTTAATGATGACAGTAGGCCCTACTGTTAATATCAAAGCGTAATTCATCACGAACTAGATTATCGATGTAACACTGAAGAGATCTAAAACATTCCATAGAAAACAAATGGATGACTTCTAACCGACATAAATATAAATAAACGCGATAGTTTTCACGCCCCATAAGTCATAACCCATAACTTTGCTCGATAACAAGCGACGTAAAATGACGGCAAGAACCTCGAAGACCATAAGAAATGAGAATAATATAGTGATGTGTTCATATAGCTGGAGATTTCCATTAACACAATCATCACAATAAACACGAAATAGTAATGTTCAACCAATATAAGCTGCTACATATAAGATTGTTACCCCTGTTTTAGAGGGAAAATTGAGAGTACTGACACTGCACAGCCCGAAACAGTGCGTTTCGTAAGAGGCGACCAAGGGATAGTGGTTTGATCATACCTGTAGCTGTAAACTGCTTCCATTTGCTATCCGTTTCTTTGATGATCGTAGGGTTAGCTTACATTTGGAGTGAAAATCGAATCGAAATACAGAATAACATTTCTTGAGGAAGGGAAATCATTCATTCCTTGTACAGGCCAGCAAGAACTTGCATCCGTAAAAATCCAGCCATAATGAACCCTCCGGGACATAAAGTAATAACTCTTCTTGATAACGACAAACTGACGTAAAAATTGATGATAAATGATAATGGGAGGTCAGAGCACTGTAATAAAGAAGTACAAACATAAGAACAGAAATTGAAAGTCGACAACCTGTAAGAAGGCACAAACAAGACTTATCGATGAAGATAATGGTGTAATAAGGCAGCAGATTTCCTGAGAGTGTAGCGAGGCACTTGATGTACGGTTTATCGTATCATCGTAATCGTTTAAGTTTCTGAAAGATTCTGGGGTAGCGATTTGGACCAACTGTTCCCCTCGCGACATCCACTTGCTTCACTTGATCCACCAGTCAGACGTTCCCCTGATTCACATAGTAGACGTTCACCTGGTAGAGTTAACTTTGTTCACACCTTGGAAGTCCCCTTGGTCCCCCTGGTAGATGTCTCCTTGGTCCACCTGCTATGGGTTCCTATTATCCAACTGGTAGAGGTTCACTCGGTTCACCTGGCAGAGGTTCCTTAATTCATCTGGTAGATGTTCCGTTGGTCAACCAGGCAGAGATTTCCTTGGTCCACCTGTTGCGTGTTCACTTGGATCACCTGGTACAGGTTCCCTTGTTTCATCTAGTAGAGGTTCACTCTTTTCACCTGGTAGAGAATTACTTGGTCCTCTTGGTAGAGGTTCCCTCGGTCCACCTGATAGAGGTGCCCTTGGCACAACTGGTAGAGTTTCCCTTGGTACAACTGGTAGAGGTTTCATTGGCACAACTGGTAGAGGTTCCCCAGTACAACTGGTAGAGGTCCCCTTGGTACAACTGGTAGAGGTTCCCTTGGTACAGCTGGTAGAGGTTCCCTTGGTACAACTGGTAGAGGTTCCCTTGGGACAACTGGTAGAGGTTCCCTTGGTACAACTGGTAGAGGTTCCCTTGGTACAGCTGGTAGAGGTTCCCTTGGTACAACTTGTAGAGGTTCCCTTGGGACAACTGGTAGAGGTGCCATTGGTACAACTGGTAGAGGTTCCCTTGGGACAACTGGTAGAGGTTCCCTTGGGACAACTGGTGGACGTTCCCTTGGTCCGCTTGGTAGATGTCCCTTAGTTCAACCTGAACAGATAAAAATTGTTGACGTCTACGGTCAGCTGCGCCTTTCATGTACAATGTTTCAGTCAAACATTGAACGAGAAATTAAAGCAACAATAATAAAACAAGTTAATTATTTTCACGCTCAACCATAATTAGCTATCACACCTGAGCACAGCTGACCCATAGTAAGCATGCCGAGATATTTCACCGAAAGTCGTATTCAGGCAGTTGATTTCTCTCGGCGACTTCGGGATGGCCGATTCGTTAATTTCGCGCTGCACCCGAATCCAAAGATGAATGGCAAAGTTATGCGACCAATCATATCGAGTGTCGAATATCTGTGATACTTCCATATAGTTTGGTCGATTAAGTGTCGTCTCTTCCACGTGGATTAGTCCGGGGAACTTGGCGGCGAGTAAGTGCGGTTGATAGACCGACTTGTTACCCCAGCTCTCTGTCGCTGCATTGTAGTCATCGTACAGGTCGAGAAGGAGCTTGACGAAAGGTGCACGCTTCTCAGAGATGATGATTCCGTTGCATATACCGGATTCATGTTCCCTCCCCATGGTAGTGGAGTAGCGGCGAAGTGGGTTGAAGGATTTGAGAACGATGACGTCAGCATCTAGGTAGATTCCACCGAATTCTGGGCAAAAAAAAATTAGATCTGTTATTAGTGGCATATCAGTTTTGTCTAAATATAGTCCAGTTGAAGCAAAAACAATGTAAACTCAATTGAGGTTGTACCTGTTCAATCGGCTATATTTTTGGAGCATAGATTCACAAATGAGATTTCCTTTTTGTTGTTCTTTGGCGAACAAAATCATGTAGGTTGCGGAGCCTACATAACGGAGCCTACAAAACATACACATGGTAATGAAACATTCTCCGGTGTGAGCTGCAATCTGCTTTTATTCTACTATACTCCGTTTAATCATTTTATTGAGCTAGCTTTGTTTTAGCGTTGGACAACTCCCAACTATTTTGTCCAGGGTATAATGCACGGCGTAAAAACACCATTTTTCTAGCATTTGTACCCAACTTGTTCGACTGTCATCTGATGCGCTATAAGTCACAGTTTCTAAGAAAATAATTATTGATTTTAATCCTATGAATGTTTCCTCGCAGGAATCATTAAGTCAGCCAAAATATGTCAAAATTTCATGTGAAACTTGATAACATTAATAAAACTTCGACTTTTTCATTTATTCCAACTGATCTGCTAAACTTTCCACATTTGCCTTCCGTCCGAAAGCAATCAATATCGCCATTCAACACGCAGGTTATGATACGCGAGCATTTACATGCTGAACTTCACGAGACGGTGGCTCAAACAATATCTGAACTGTATTAGTAGATGATAGGCGTGGTGAAGATGCTTCATCCTAGAACTGAGGCAGCGTGTCTAGAAGAGATTTTTGTCCACATGTATTTTTGAATACAAGCAGAAGATGTTTCTTCTATAGACTTTTAGGTCATCTGGTTTTATTTTCCTTCGCAGACATGTCTTGTGTAGGGTTATAGTTATCACTTATTCATTTTTTATGATTTGTACAAAATTGTCTGCCTTTGTATATTGCCAATAAGTATTCGATTTTCGTACAGAGACTTTCGTCAGTTGACCTACTCTGCAATTAATAAACAATGACAAATCGAACCCCCTTCATTTAGGTTTATGTTGTTCAACCTGTTTTGTAAATGCATTTTGCAACACCCTGAGAAAAAGTTTCGTATGTGTCAGCACACACAATTGCCGCAATGTGATGATGATAAATGCCTTTTTCTGAACTAAATGCATAGTGCGAATGAAATTTGAGTTTTCAATTAGCCCATCACTTATTAGAACCACCGCCAACACCAATTAGCAGGCCATTTGGTCAAATCACAGAATGTTTCAACGTTCAGCTTCGAGCAGAGGGAAGAATGAGAATCACTTAATATAAATTTTATTTCGTCCTCAAAACAAGACAGATACAATGTACAAATGAATTAGATCTATTTTGCAAAAAAAAATTTATATGTGTATATTAACACGAAATTGCCACAAACAGAAAGCGTGCAATCAATGTTACTCAAAAATACAATGAATATTAATACAATTGATTGATTCCCAAAGCTCATTATGGCAACTCGGTCAATTTGTAAGCGATTTTCTATTGCACTGATGAAATAGGTGGATACAGAGTCACACAGGGCTTCTCTTGTCGATATCTACATGTGCATTTAAACATTAAATAATGCGCACAATGTTGGACAAACCAGGAAACGTTATCTCGAATGCGGTGCGATAGACGTTCTCAAAAATGGAATTCAATTATTGATTGATCAATCATAAATTGGGTTGGAAACAATTAATTGCATGTAACGTTAAATAATTTAATTTGTGCAATTATTTAGCATGGTTCTAAATTTTTCTTGGAAACATGGGTGATACAGGAAATTTTAAATTTAATTACTTTATTATTTATGCATAGAAGGTCCATATTTAACTCAGTTGGATGTAAGCCAGGTAACTAGTGCCAGAAGCAGGCAAGGCACTTATCAACTAACGCTTGTGTCTTCCTTAAGTCATTGAAACACTTTTTTAATTCGCCATCTCTCTTGCTCGAAATAGAAAATTTAACTTAAGAGGCAGGAGAAATTGTTGGTTAAGACAACATTTTCCGATTGTATTCGAGACAGTTTTGTAATATGTTCAAAATAATATTCTATACTGTATACACGAAATTATATATATACAGGGTGAGTAGAAAAAAGTAGCCCCTAGCGAAATTTGAATATTTCTATAGCCAGTAAATATTTTGTTACCAAAATTTGCACACTTAAGTAGCAATTAATTTGACACAAAGCTGCCAATTTGTATCAAAAAATTGCAATCCATCTCAAAATTATGACGATTTTAGCACAAATTGTCATTTTTAAAAGTCAACAAACGAACATTCAACCGTATCACCGCAGTGTCCTTCGCGCAGCCACAACCACAGTATCTGTAGCGAGCTAGAAAGTGAAACGAATGTTCTTCAGCGACGAGAAAATGTTTTATCCTCCTGTGACAGACGGTACGGTTTTGGTACGTAGGAAAGAAGAAGAACGTCACTTCTCGTCGTCTGATCAGAGAGCTAGCAAAATTCTCACGCAGCGTGATTGTGTCAGCAGGAATCTGCTTCATGGGGAAGGGTCGACTGCACTTCATTCCAGAGAAGATGAAGGGTGAACAGCAGTTATTACACCGAGCAGCTGCTGCCTCGACTGATTGATGATTACCGTCAACTCATTCGTGACGACTTCCTGTTTCAGCAGGATGTTGCACCGGCTCACACTTCAAAGCAGATGCAAGACTGTCTGTAGCACCATTGTCCTGAATTTGTCAACAAGGACGAATGGCCGCCAAACTCGCCTGATCTCAATCCACTGAATTTCTCTGCCTGCGAAGATATGCTGGGCAAGCATGACATGCACTCGCTAAAGCCAAAGACCACACCTGAACTGAAGATCGTGCTGCAACAGATATGGGACAGCGTGTCACAAAAGAGTTCACCCAGAAGACAGTAACTGTTCTTGCGTTCAGAAAAGGGGTCCAGTCATGTGTCAGATCTGATAGTGGACGCTTCGAGCACTCTCGCAGCACTTAGCGCTAGCATTAAAAACGATCGTTCTCAGGGCCACCAATAAAAAAAAGACTGTTAAACATCTCCAAACTAACAAATTGCGAGAATTATTCTGATGTTGACTTTGAAAAACGACTACTTTTTCTAAAAACGTCATAGTTTTGTGACGGGTTGTAATTTTTAGACAAAATTTGGCAGATACGTGTCAAATTTATTGGTACTTAAGTGCGTAAAATTTGGTAATAAAATATTAACTGGCTATTGAATTATTCAAATTTCTCTAAGGGGCTACTTTTTTTCTACTCACCCTGTATATATATATATAACGTATATATATATATACATATATAATATAATATATAATGATATCATATACTTATAATATATATATATAGTATGTATTATTATAATAAATTTAATAATAATAATAATCCGACATTATGTTTAACCAGCGCCAATAATTCAACAGGTCAATGCAATTATAGACATGTGATTACAGAGGCTCCTGGGAATTAATACATAATCAAGTTTATGTAAGCAACTATCTATATAATTTAATTATGACGTGTCAACAATGGTATATTCAAATGCAGAAATAATTTAGACCGAAATATTGCACATACGATATATGATTTGAGTACGTAGAAAATCCGAGGCATGTGCCGGCCATCTAAATCTATCCCCGCTCGGCGCCTTGGCGGGCGTGTCTTTGACCACGTGGTAAATATTATCCACGTCACGTATCGTCCTATCCCACCATGATCCATGAGGCCCCGTCTCTCCATAGACCAGGATCAGATCCGGTTTGATGTACCGATGTACACTCATGAAGCTGAGATAATGAATAAAGGTAAACTTGAGATCCGTACCGAGCCAGACGTAATGTACCACATTCGGTACCTTGTACCGCGTACCGTTCTCATCGTACCTCGAGTCATTGTGAATCGTGTAATTAAAATATTGTATCGAGGAGTTGCACCAGCCCGCAGCCTCAAGACTCTCGAGATACCAGTGTCGTACCTTATCTTCGACATCCGTCTTGTTGCGAGTCTGATTATCTTCACTGGATTTGTGCACAACTGTCACTTGGTTGACTCCGAAGACGACCTGGAATTCATGGACGCTCTGAATTTTAAATAGGGAATAGCCTTGGTGGATTTGAAGCACCATAGATAATACTATGGTTGAAGTTAGAACTACTGCGGCGAGCAAAACAATACATTGTCTTAAGTAACCGTCGCGGCCGCCGAGAGACAATGCCATAGCGTTATGGGCGATGAGGCCAGTATCTCTGCGCCTTGATTCAGTTCAATCGTAAAAAACTACAACAGATCAACAGATGATTTCTATCATGCGCACTGTAGAGCACGATCTCACAAGAGAGTTATAGAGTTAGTTAGATAGGAATTTAGCTTGCCTGCTTGAATTAGCTTGATTATTAATAATAATATTATTTGTAATAACCCATTGGCGGTTTACCTACTGCGCCGGTAGTTCAGACCTTCAAGCCAATGTATTTCCGACCAACTGGAGGTTCATTTCAATTCCAGTGCAAATATATTACTCTAGTGATTTTAAATAATTCTTTAACTCTAATAGAGCGATCCATTGACGTATTTGTGCTATCCCTTAATTCGCAGGGCATTTAAACGCCTCCAATGGCCCAAGTTTTAATGCTCACATTTACGGGAAGATAAATAAAGCATATCAAATTATTTGTATCATAAAGAGAAATTTTGTGAATCTCGACGCGACGACGTTCTTACTCTTGTGTAAATGCCTGGCCCGACCTCATTTGGAGTACACAAGTTCCGTCTGAAATCCCATTATGATTGGCTTAATCGATGATCTCGAGTCAGTGCAGAGGACAGCCACTAAGTTGTTGAGTGCATGCAAGCATCTTCCTTATGAAGAGAGATTAGTTTATTTGAATTTGCCAACTTTGAAATTCAGGCGGGCAGGAGGCGATATGATCGAGGTGTTAAGATTCTGCATGGTTACTATGATACTGCCATTGTTCAAAACTTACCCAGAACAAGTTATCAAGCAACGCGTGGTAACTCATTTAAATTTTCGCATGTGCGTCCGCATCATGACGGAAGAAGCATTCCTTTTGTTCAGGAGTGGTTGATTCATGACAATTTTTTGCCAGATGTTGTTGCACCTCTTCTGTTAACAGTTTTAAAAATAAACTAGATAATTTTTCGGCAAAGTAACTTAGGTACTAGATTATAAAGTTTGTTTACCCGGAATGATTGGCTCTAAAAAATGATGTAATTATTCATGTATTTAACTATTTGTTTTACTAATTAAGATGTAGACACAGAGGCTTGCCTACGTCCATAATGCACCTTACATTATGTTTTTTTTAAGATTGGTACAATCATCAGTTTTTCCATCAACAAAGATAAAGGTACGGGGATTTCTTCCAAAGAAAAAACATGTTCCAAACCATGTTCCAAAAGTTCCTTTGAGTTCCATGATATTTTGTGCTTTTGCTCAGCCTCTAATTTTCAAATATGACAGTTTACAAAAAAATTAACTCCTGACTTAAAGCAAGGGCTCTACACAAGGGCATCTATCGCCCTAAGGGTATCTCTGAATATATTTTTGGAGTATCCCTGAATAAGACAAAATTGTCAGCCATGAACTACCCCGGGCGCTTGATTCGGTCTAGTGTCAACCTTCTCCAAGCTCAAACTTGGAGAGGCCGCTCCACCCACCCCCCCCCTCAATAGGATAGAGGACCCTGGCCCTACGCAAAAATTCGTCCACAATACGCTATTCCGGTGTTCAGTATACAAATTGTCAATCTGAATTTGCACCCAACGAATTTGTTTCGCTTTTAATCCTCGAATTCTTGCTTGTATCACTGTACAGTTTCTGCCTATTGTCAATCTTATTAATATCATAATTGTGTAATCTTGATTTCGGAAACCCTGACGAGAAAATTAATAGTCTCTCGCAAAGGTATCCCTCTTGAATCTGCTTACGGGGTCAAAGGGCGAGTGTGTTGTAAGTGGCAGTAGAGAATTTGTCGCGAACCGCGGACCTGGAACGTTCTCTCTTGGATGACCGCTGTTGTATTTTACAAGCATTCGGTTTACTCTTCGACTTTGGAAACGTACTTTCTGGTTAACTACGACATCTATTCCCGTGTCGTATTGCTCTCTCTCTCTCCCTTTCTTTCTCTCTCTCTCTCTCTCTCTCTTTCTTTCTCTCTCTCTCTCTCTCTCTCTCTCTCTCTCTCTCTCTCTCTTTCTCTCTCTCCCTCAGTTAGACCTGCAAGTTAGCAGCAGTAATAGAAACATTATGTTATGTGCTGCAAAACTCTTAATAAATCCAGAATTTTTGCGAGAGGAGCCTTGTTCGAGTTTCACACTTATCGCTCTCTGTCAAAGCAACAAACAAACGCTGAAGAATGTGTTCAGATAATATGATAAAGATTTCCTTTGTACACGAAGAACTTCGAGACCATCACTTGTTGCTAAATACGCGTGTCAGCCAGATCATACTAAAGCCTAAACATTTATTGGTATTTGTCAAAATTACTCATTTTTTAATAATTTTATTTCCTAATTTTGACATTGCAATCGTTTTCTTATAAAATAGAATCAAATTTTAATTGATTTGAGTAATCGCCAAAAAAGTTTAAACAATAATTGAAAATGAATGGAATCGATTACTGTGCAAACGAGTATAGTGATACAAGGTGATGGATTTAATAATAGATTAAATTTAGTGTGAAATAGGCTTGCATTTAGTAAGTGTAAGCTTTATTTTAACTTCGCAATTAACTCACAATTCTACTAAAAAATATTGACAATAATTCGCCGATTGTTTTAAGACCTCTGTGTGGACTTTTGAACTGAATTTTTACACAAGTTGAATGTAAAAATTATTATTGATTGGAGCTGGAGACACGGTTGTTGGCCCTGTTGATTTGAACCTCGACCATCGAGCGGTAGTCGAATGTTGAGTTGTTTTTTGCTGGGTCACGGCTGTGGACTCTGGATCCAATATTTAAGGAAGAGCGCGCACTCTTCCTCAGCAAGAACATTGCTGCGTGCCGTGGTGCTGCCGGTTTTGGGGACCCGTAATGGTTGCACATCATGAGGGGTCGAAGCCGTCTCCAGACCTAGCAGAGGCAAAAGATTCTCGTCTCGAAAACTCTATACAAGAAGCTCTTTAGCGAGATCGTAGTTGCATGGCGTAGCGCAGCTAGTGCTGCCGGTGAACACCGGTTTGGAAACCTGTTATGGAAGCTCCTCAGCTGCATTCCTTGAACTCGAGGCGATGTCACCGCAACAACTGTCGCCGTGTGCAAACGGTATAACAGGAACAAAGAAACGAACAACTACGCATCACTGCAAGATCTGAGCTGACTATCTGAACCTCCGGTAAGAGCTGAACTTTTATCGAGAGAACTGCAACTGAACCGAAAATTACAAAATAAAAATTTTGAGACTTGATCAGTTGAAATAAGTGTATTAGAAAATAAATGGAAGACTGTGTACTGCGATAGTAATAAACAATTCGACTGCCTACAACAGCTTGAATGTTATCTAAGCCGCCTAGCACAAGAAGATGCAGTCTGTCGATGCAGCTACACACCCGAACGACGTGGTCAGAGACGTTTTGTTAGACAACTGAATGATCGTATTGTCAATGAGCTTCTCGACGAATCAGACTAATAGCGATGAAATAAAATGATTAGAAATATTGAATGATAATTGACCTTGACTGTATGAATAAAATTCGGTTCCGTTCAGTTCAGTTCGGCTCTACCTAAAACTCTGTTAAGCATTAACTAATGAAGAAATATAAAAAAAATCAGGAAATTCATATGAGGAAACTGAAAGACTGAAAAGGATCAATAGAATAATATGAAGTAGTAAAGCAACATGATTCACGAATGATTGAGATTGTGAACATAAGGAACGACGGAATGAACAATGAGAAACTCAACAATATCAACAGTTATAGCAACTACAAGAAGCGTATTGGCATCAAGCATCGTCCAAGAATCGTCCTCATCAACTCATCGCTCTTCCACGAACTCTACGACCTGTGCAACCTCCGCAACGGCACGAGGAGCGCAGCGAGCTTTGGACGCAGCGTCGACTGGGGGAGGTCATCGCAACAAGAAGTTGAACTAAAACCACGTCGACACGGTAGGTGTGTTATGCGTATTTTGTAATAACAATCTCATGTATTAAAAATGAATTGTTGCAATATGTGAAAATTGTTGATCTGTATGCTGAGATTAGAGGCTCATTCTTAATGCTACTGTATTTTCTTTACAATGGCCTATTATGCATAATTGATTATGATCTGTTTATAATACAATATAAAATATTTGCTCGGCATCACTACCCAGCTGTGTCTTGACGTAAGTTGAGGCATCGTTGAGCTGAAATTATGAGTTGGAAATTTACTGCAAATATCAGATAGCCAGTGGCGGGGACACTAGTGATTGGTGCTTGTTTTTTGGTTAGTGGGCAGTACTAATGCACTTTCTACATACACTGATTGATCTAGTGTAGTATAACAACTGTGCCCATTTAGGGACACGTATCGCAGTTGGCGAGGTTTGTCCTTTGTCCTCGTTAGACAAATACAATTGTAAGGGTATATATACAATTGTAAGTTTGA
>JAQFYQ010003070.1:0-11022 GCA_034694885.1 Buchholzia appendiculata
AAAAAATTGAGCCCTCTATCAAAATCATTCAGCTAAAAAAATTCAAATATTAAAAATGGTAACCGTCTATTAATCTTAAATAACAATTCATTCTACGATAGGCTTGTGATTAAATAACATAGAAAAGATGTGACTTTACTCTTTTCGTCTTGCTGACTTGCGTTTCTCATCATTTAGACCCTTGACGGCCGTCTGCTGCAGCTTCTCCTCAAGCGAAGCATCACTGTGCCGTTCTTCTTTCTCGCTCTACAGCATCAAATAATCAGTGATCTACAAACACTAGCTCACAACTTTCTGTCAAATAGTAGAGAAAAGATCATCATCATCATCATTTACAGTCCAGTCTGGAATTGTCCGTAATTACGACTGAGGCTAATCAAAAAGGGTTGAACATCATCAAACTGTTTCACTCCGTAAGAAGGAGGAAATTATTTGCTAGCGTGCTCAGCTCACGATGATTAAACTCTGCATAGCACAACAACACGACATTTTGAATTTGATTGAAGCAAAGTTTACCAGCCGGATGCCAACAGTCCCGCTGCTTATCTGTTGGAGCACGAAGGATGAAGGAACATGATATAACATGATGAGGCAATTGTAAAGCCTAACACCATTGGGTTTAGGCTGAGACCAGAGGACTAAATGATAAAAAATGGATCAATCGAATAGAAACATTCCAGAAAACTTTCTTCACCTACTATCCTATTATGTGACGTGCCTGACCTCGATACATCTCATCCCTCTAACTGTCCAGAACCAAATACCTCTCATACTACTTTGGACTTGTTGACCAATCATGTGAAGGTTGCACAATTTCTATAAGCTCATGACATCACAATTGATCTGAAAGAAACTATGGGAGGTTGAGGATAGATTTGATCCTGCAACAGCCTGTAGAAGTTGTCAGACAAAGAGAATCAATCAATTGAATCAAACGAAAAAGAAAAAGAAAATGATCAGTACATTACATAAACACCACGATCAAAATGGTTACACAACTGGAATATAAAAAGCGGAGATGAAACAACAAAAGAAGTATGACTATGGCTTACAGCAATGCTGCCCTCTTGTCGCACGCCAAGAGTGTTCTCCAGCCGGTCGCGATACCTCTCGAGCTTCAAGTAGAAATCTTTGTATGCCTGGTCGACGGTAGAAACCAAAGCCTTAATGTCTGCAGCATGACAATGCCCTTTCTCAATGAGACTCCCTGCCAGCTGTTGAAGAAGCTTCGCCTTTTCCTTCTTCTCCTACAGACAATGTGAACATCAAACATAGCAGATCAGCAATAGCTATATACTTGAAGACAGGTTAGCGTCAATATTATTATTTGCATTTATAAAAGATTTGATTAGTTAACATCATAGTGAACATTGCAATTAAATCAATGTATCATAGTATAACCCAATCCTGTAAGTAAGAATTACTATCATCCATCCACACTGTAGGGTAAGAAGCAATGACATTCATATGATCTTCACGAAAGCGTAACTGTAAAACAATATTCAAGATGACACAAGACTCGTATAACTCCATATAGCAAAGTGCTGAAGTTAACCTTGGAGTTAGTCTTGAACTCGTTGTGCTCCTCCAGCAAACCTCGTGTGTCGTCCAGAGTCTTCCCGACGCTGCAGTGAGTCATCAGGTAAACTTCTCCGGTGTTACGCACCCAGTCGAGTGCCTGGCAGATTTGCATACAGAACCACATCCAAATAAATAACCATATCAATAACCATATTTTCAGCTGAATGACTCATTACAAACACCAACGTCTTAAACACATGCATCTGAAACACAGCATAACAAATATCAAGCGCAGCATGACAAACAAATCACAGAAATTAAACCCCAGTAAAGGTTGGGGAGAGCAAGGACATCTGGTCATAAAAATATACCGTAAAAATCTAACCATTATGCGACCTCGGGAACACCAAGTAAGTCTATACCTGTGCTCGGCACAGACATCTAGAGAAAACGAATAGTAAACTATCAACGGGTGATAATGATGCTGATTGATGATGGTGATGATGACACGCAAGGGTTTGGAAATAACGACAAATAAAATCAAAATAACATACACCAATTATACAAATTTCTATTATCTTTACAAATTCTAGCCACTGTTCTATATCTGGGGCATTCCTGTTGTTGAATTCAGACCTTTCATTAATCTACTCTTTAGTTACATTTCACAGAACAGCACAACCAGCCTACGCATAAGACCCGCCCAACCAGCCTACGCATAAGACCCGCCCAGCCAGCCTACGCATAAGACCCACCCAACCAGCCTACGCAGTGTCCATACCTGTCGACTACTCTGATCGAAGAGAATAAACTGCTGACATTGGTCGAGTCGTTTCTTCCTCGCTGTCCAGTACTCAAGCACTGTGTTCTCTTGACGCAACAACTGGTCAAGCGTAGCTGCGCAACACAATACATAGCGAAAAATAATATTTAAATAAGAAAACGTCACTGATTTGTAGGCATAATTTAAAACATCAATA
Source organism: Buchholzia appendiculata (assembly GCA_034694885.1). NCBI lineage: Eukaryota > Metazoa > Annelida > Clitellata > Enchytraeida > Enchytraeidae > Buchholzia > Buchholzia appendiculata. The sequence goes on from JAQFYQ010003070.1 coordinate 2,502, forward strand.
TATTTATTTTAAATACTTCAGGACATCTCGAATCGTAAAGAAATCGAAAGCATTCACGGAAGCCATGTGACATAATGCAAACAACTAAATTAATGCAACACAATCGTAACTGTTCTTTCAGTCACTCTGTAAAATGTACATAAACTCTAAATACTTTGCACATGCTGTAGTGTACAGAAGATTGAAAGTTTTGGAAGCTAGGTGACCAAATCCCTTTTTGCATCTTTCTCACACTAGAAGCTATCTGGGATCTATTTATACTATTACTGGTAAAGTTACTGTAATGATCAGTAAAATTAATAATAACTAGATTAATGCAATTTCTAAGAAGAAAATTAGTATGACAGTAATTCCAAACAGCTAGTTTCGCAACTCAGGATTCCTAGCTACATGCATGCTCAAAGTGAGCCTACCTTTAACTTGTAGCTCTGGGTTCCTGGTCACATGCATGCCCAGTGTGTGAACACTTCGATTGACGTATTTGAGAAACGTCTCTGCATTCCTCCGTGCTAAAGTACAAGCCTATAATCACACAACAGAAAACTTGCATACTATACTAATCAACAAACCATAATCGAGCGCATTAAGCCTGTCAGTACGAGCAGTACACACCTGGCATGAAAAACCACTTTCCATTTGACCATCACAGCCTGCGAATATTCCTCGACAAACCGGTCAGCAATTGTAAACATAGATCTGTAGCATACTATCCTACTACATAGAAAGAACTATAATTTTGCAGACATCAAAAATCTGTTTGCCGTAAGACAATATCAATCCAACAGAAATCTTTAACTTCATGACTAAAGAACAAAATAGTTGCAGGCCCAATGACTACGACAACACTGTAATGCTAACACATTCAAAAACAACATCCAAACCAATCGTTAAATATTGTATCATTCCATTTTTTCAACATTCTTTTACTTGTCCAGTTTCCAGTTCCCAGTTTCCACATCAGAATGGATTACATATCACTAAATTTGTTTTCACGAGATGCGTCCCATCCTAGCTAACCTGCAGCTAAATCAGTGATCAACGCTCCACCATTCAACACATCCATATCATTACTGAGCGTCATAGCACACAGAGCAAAATTCAGAGAAAATTAAAGTATCTTCAACTGAAATTAAGTTTCTACTACAACAGTGTGCAAACCTTGAGAAAGCCCTCCTTCTGTTCCAGCAGCTTGTTGATCTGCTGCTGGACACCGGTCACCTTGTCCTCCATCGCAGTCACCTTGTCGGACGTACACCAGTCCTCGTCCCGGCGATACTCGCGTTCCAGGCTTTCCAGTACGGAACAAACCTGAAACACATCACACGTTAGACCTGAAACACATCGCATGCACCACACACTATTGGTCAGAGGTCACAGCTACAACACACGGGAATGACAATAGATTAACGTCAAGTTTTTCACAGCTTTGCCATACTAAATAATTCCGTTTCAATGTCACACAAAAGAGAAGTTCTACTTCGTCTCGCACACAAACATCACAATTGCTATCTACTATGTAATGTCAAATCTTGTCACTCTTACGATATAAACCATATCAGATGTTAAATTATATCAATAGTACGTATATAGTCCACATTGTTCCAACTGTCACCTACATACAGGAAACAAATCTGAAACTATAACTGAACAAACAATGAATGAAACAAACGACGCACCTGGTCGGCTGTTTTGAACCACGCCGTGGAAGCCATGACAAGTTTGATCCGTTCCTCAGCGTGGAACATCAGCTGCTGCCACCTGGAGGACACGTTGACACCTATCGCACGCACGTGCTCGCTGCCGTAGTGATTCGACTGAACCATCGTCTCAACCTTGTGCGTTACCTGCGAGGCCACCTGGTGGGTTTTCTACAACATGGACAGGCGATCGTAATTACCAACTACACATCCTCATCATCATGAACATTTTACGTCAGTTTTTTCTTGACAAAAAGGACTAGACATGTCCAGCAAATGAATTTGTCTCTCTTTTACAGAAGAAACAAGCAGTAATTCATCTTCGAGTGTATCTGACACCTCGTCTACAAGTCTTTCTACACCGTTTGAACGCATCAATTGACATCATTCTTTAATTTATATGCAATAATTTTAAAAATGCTTTAAATGTATCACCAGTGCTCATTGATAATAATCGCTATGTGCACAAATTAAACATAATAATAGTCACAAATTCACAATGACATATTATAATTATTCATTTATACAAAATTACAAATATAGTTGAACTTCATTCATTTTGATAGCTATCAGTCAAAATTTTAAATGTAAAAAGACCGTCAGTAAAACAAACAAAAAACAGAGATAAGATAATACTCAAAACACCCACGATACAGCAACTAGTGCGTACTTCAGAATTGAATTGATAAAAATCAGTCATGACAAAAAGTACAACAAACGCATCTGCATTCAAGTATTCATTTGCACACTGCATTCATTGCAAATGAATCATTGCAAACTGCATTCATTTAAAGGCACTGGAGTTCCATTCACGACGGACAAAGATTCACAGCACTAGGCTGGCACTTACCTCGATCGCCAACTGAAACTGTTCGTGCTCTTTCCTCAGCTGCTCCGCTTCCGGCAGAGCTCCCGGACAAACGAGTCCGGCAGCGATCATCGCCTCACTGTTCCTTATCCAGACGAGGACCTGCTTCGCCTCATTCTCCAGGTGGTTCAGTTGCACGTTATCTTGGAGCTTGCTACGTTTCTGCTCCGCTAGATCGTCCAATTCTGTCTTCTGCATTCGAAGGTACTCGAGCAACGATTGGATGAGCGTTGGAGCATCCTGATCTTCACTGGCGACCATTTCAACCTCTGACTGTGTAAAGACCTGCGAACAAGAACAGCTTCAGTAGAATGTAAGGAAACAGTAGATCATCGTACGAAAAAGGTTGCAGTACCGTAGGCTATAATAACTTCGCCAGCACTTTGCTCATAGGTTTAACTGTTGTTGCTGCTGTTAGTGCTTGTTTTTTTGTAAGCGTTGAGTGCCACGTTAAGTAAGCCATTCAAAATCAGCAGTCAACTTTATACCGTGCCGCAATCCCTCCCTGAAGCCTGGTCAGTTGGCAAGAGTTTACAAAAAGCGATATGGTTTGAGATTGAGTCACTGCCAGCCAAGCCCCATCTTTTAACACAAGACACGCTCAGTCCTTGTTCTGTGCGAAAGCTGTTCAGCAGTGACCACTAACGTCGATATAGTACACTGTCACGAGATCACATGACGTTTTTTTAAAAAGTAGTTTCCAGGAAATATTTACACAGTTGCAAGTATAATGCGCATGTCACCGCACTGCAAGATCATTCCAACATTTAGCATCTTGTTCACTAGAGATTCAAACAGTAATCTCAATGCTTCACAAACATTGATACACGTTAATACAATAATTGCTCAATATTCCACCCGATTCAAAGAGTCTATTGTTCCAACCTTAAAGAACGTATCGACAAATTGGTGAGCTTACATCGACGAGTTCCTGTCCCATCTGCAGAACCTCGTAGACGGAGTTCTGCACGTCCAGCACGGTGTCGTTGTGCTGCTGCAGAACTTGCTCCGCTTTACTCACTTCAGCGTTCAGCTCTGCTCGACGCAACTCTTCGGAGCATTGCTCCAATCTTGACGAAACCTGACCAGAACACAAATACAATTATCACAATCATTTATAAAGTGTAATCTTGCGGTTGATTTGGTCTTTATTTATTTATGATATTTACTGATTTCAGAGATTGCAAAATTAATAAAGCTGCAAGACGAGATCATCAATAGTTCAATAGCAGTAAGTTCCAACAGCCTAAGATGTTGCCTTGAAAAGCTGCAGACTCAAAGAATCTAAGCAATTAAGAGCAGAATACCTATCTTTGAGGAAGGGAAATCACCACATTCTCTGCAAGAGTTGGCATCAGCACGGCACGTGGTCGTAAAACTTCAATGATCACTAAGAGACAATATTTGAAGTCTATACCTGTGCTCCGTGCAGACATCTTGGAAAAACGAATAGTAAACTATGAAAGGGTGATGATAGTGATGACGATGATGATGAAGCTATAAGATCAAGTATCAATACCTCGATAGCTTCATGCTCAAATAGTCTGAGCTGCAGTGCGAGATCCAGGCGATGCTTTCTTGTCATCCACTGCTCATCAAGTCTGTCACGACATTCTTGTAACTTCTCCAGCACAGCTACAAACAGATATTCACAGCGAAATTGCAACCACACTGCACTGCTGGAATCATGATTATCTTTATAAACAAGAATAATTTCTGTAAAAGTGCAAAGTTTAATCATTTAACAGCTATTAAACAATGCTATTTATATCAATAATATATAAACAGCATTACTGTTACAACAAGAATTTATAACAAGAATTTATAAATGTCATTGTCAATAACAATACCATTTATATACCGTTCGCAAGGTGGCGACCATTAAGACGAGTATACTACAGAACAATTCAGTGAGTCGTACGCAAAAAAACGTTGAAACAGATAATTAAATCATCATGCTCAACTTCACTCACCTTCGACATTCTCACAGTCGGACTTGTCGTCGATAGCTTCACCATCTCTCTCAGACTCTTCGTAAAAAGCGCTAAACCACAACAGGAAAAAAATTAGACTAGTCATGCAACAACAAAAAACATGACTGCAACAACAGCAGAATAGCACAAACAACAGAAGTGCAACAACAATACAAGTGCCACAAGAATGGAAGGGGCAGAACTGAACAAACTGAACAGTGGACACCATGAACAGAGATATAGCGAGGTTCTGAGGCAGTGAACTCTCAGCTTTGCAATCTCACAAAATGTCCAGAATCAATTAACCATTGTTGGTCACTACACGGTCACATGACTAGTACCCAGCTTATTAATACAACTTTATTTATTACATATCTTCATGGAGACCATAAAATATAGGTTAAACAACACTACAAACTCGACGCCAGTTGTTCTCTTGTCCCCAGACTTAGTCAATGTATATGTCTATCATTTAAGATTCAAAATCAAGTGAAGAACTGAAGACACACAAGTTAAATCTTAACTGTACTACAAACGTATACACATTAAATTAAACCATGATGATGATGATGATTATGATAGGATGATAATTCTGTTCATGTGATGTGAGGATGACCAGAAAAAAGCAAAAGACCCAGTGGCCAATGACTGGAGAGGGAGATGATCAACATTTGGAGGGGCAAGAAATTACCCAAATGACATAATTTACCCCAAGCAACCGCAAGTGTGGTACATACGTGAGTTGATCCCGCAGATATTCCCCCTCACTGATGGCGCCACTGTACGCATCAACCGTTGCCTCTCGTTGATGACTGAACAACCTCAGTTGCTCCTCGGCTCCGTCGACAGATTCAGCAACAGCGTTGCTTTCTAGCTCAACTGTTAACTCCTCAAACCATAGGCTCAGCTAAATCACATAAACAAACATCAACATGATGACATATATCGCATTACAAACTGGTTATGTAATCACCTGATAACAAGAAACGCTTAAAATAATTCAAATGAAATGTTACACATGCGGTGGTGTATATAGACAATCACTTTAACAGCCACCTGATCTGGATACTTCAGAGCGGATTGTCCCCCTCCCAACAATTAATTTTACTTATCTAACCACGTCAATAAGAAAGGCTCACATTCAAATTCTTCCCCTCCACACACACATTAACTGAACATCTTCACATAATACTACTAGCAATGTACTTATTACTTAATATTTTTGTTAATGCTAATAACATTAATACAGGCAGAGTATACCGAAAGCTTGGGCTTGAGCTAACACCAGATATTTGCGTAAAAAACTCAATGCCCGCTCTTGTCAGACAAAAAGGTTGAAAATTCACTTCCCAACCACGCTCGTATTTGCAACTTCCCAAAATCCAAATGTTCGTGGCTGCGTAAGAACATTTGTATTACAGACAAGAGTTACACTTCACGACAATGTTATCATCCTATCTCCACATCTCTATAAACATAATCTCAAAACAGAAAACCCTGTGAGAGGGACTGACCTCTTTGGAGTGAGTGAAGAACTCTACGGAGAGGTCGAGCAGATGGCGCTGCCGGTCGACTCGGAGAAGGAAGTCGTTCATACGGTCCTCCAGGTTCTGAGCCTCTATGAAGATCTCTTCGGGATCACATTCACCTGTCTGAGCCAGCTCATCCGCAGCGAACAGCAGCTTCTCAGTGTTCGTCACGGTGTTCTACAACAGTGACAACAGTGTTCTACAACAGTGACAACAGTGACAACAGTGTTCTACAACAGTGACAACAGTGTTCTACAACAGTGACAACAGCTTCTCAGTGTTCATCACGGTGTTCTACAACAGCCATAGTCATGGTTGATTCATTTATTTATCGTCTGTCTCTTTTTGACTGAGACACCTTTTAAATCGGTATTCAGCCGGAAGGTTTGAGTTTACTCAAACCTCTGGTCGCCTAGTTGTTCCTGAACTTAATGGTCAATCAGAAATAGGAATACAATCACAATACAGTCATGTTTGGCCAATCAATAACTACAACACAATATACAACGTGCCTAATCTGGCCAATTAGAATCACAAATCACAAATATATAATATGCTCAAGAAGCCACAACACAGTCAACGCAGTCAAAGTGTGACCAATCAGAAATCAGTTATCAGTCAAGTGTGACCAATCAGGAATCAGTTATCAGTCAAATGTGACCAATCAGAAATTATAACAGAACTTCAATCAAGCGTGGCCGATAGCAATTGAGTGTTGACCTTAAGACAAAATTAAGCTTAAAAGCCTAAATCTATACAAATGATCTTTTTAATTCAAGAGTATAATAACACCTGTTAACAAGTTGGACTGAAGGATGAGCAATTGTGTCTATCATTATGCAAAGGTCCACAATTACTAAGTCATGTAATCAAACAGGTGGCTGAGAATTGGGCCACCTCATCCCACATCTAAAGAAGTTAATTGCAGTAATTAGCCAGTCATTGAAGGTTTCAGTGCTGCACACAGGCGCTAATTAGCTCAACGTCAAAGCACGAACGGCGATAAATAGTCGGCCAGGTGAGGCTATGAATAGCGAGGTCATCAAGTGCAGATTTTCTCAATTCAAGCCATTCATGTATGATCATATCACAAATATATGTTACACATTTCCTGTTTGATTTCTATTTACTGCACAAAATAATCAACTCTCCTCATCACAAAAGCCTATGTGCAATGTAGGATGAAGTTCAAAACCTGGAGAAACAATTCTCTTTACAATTCACTGCATTAATGCCATCCAAGAATCAGTTCGATTTTTCACAGGAAGTTGAAAGCTACCAATTCTGTGTTCACTTTTTATAATAATTTAGATACAAAGGTGAAAATTATGTAAATAAAGAAAGTTCTACTCCTTGGGCAAACAGTTCGTAAAGAAAATGGTTAAATGAATTGGGAAACTTCTTGTTCCATCTAAGGAGAAAGAGAATTCCACGGAGAATTAAGAAGAATTTCCTGAAACAGTATGAATTCCACAACCAATGGAGTTAAATATTTGTCCTTTGTCTTCGTTCAATTGTGCAGAAATTCTGCAACATCTAAATACTTTATAAGTCATCAATAATTTACCTAATAATGCACAGTATTACGATAAGCTCATCGTGTTCAAACATGTGCTCGACACGAGCTGGCTAGTATGTCGAGCACATTTGTGCCAGAAAGAACATACTATTTTTGTCTTTCTGATTCAACAATTTATACAATAAAATAATGTGACGATTGCTTTAATAGTTATTGATCAAGTTGACAAGCTCAGCCTACTTACAATGTGAAACATCTAATACTCATTGCCCAGATGAATTGAAATGAAATGCCGGCGATGAGAAGACAATAATAAATTCGATGAGAAGACCACAATAAATTCGGCATCAAAAGACTCAGAATCACAGTTCTTTATCGCCACACTAAGCACAATCCAGCGAGTATGTTAAGTACTTCCTGCAGTCACACTTCAACATATCAGTCAACTTCCAATTGTTCCTAGAAGATTACAGTAAACAATTGGCCTAAGAGAAGCAGACTATGATCAACGGCATGAGGCATGCTAATGCAATGATATCGAAGGCAACAGGGAATGCAACGATATACAAGGCAACACAGAATGCAACTCACATCGTTCACTTATACAACACCAACGCAACAAGTCATCCTCTCTGGTAGCCGTTCACAGCTCTTTGTGCTTCAGTATAAGCAATGCAATGCAGTAATTTTATTTATTTTGTAAATCCTGTTCAACGTTCTTAGTTGTGATTTGCAATGTTCCTGATAGTTTATAAAAACGATTTTTTTATTGTGATTTCTTTACCATAATGAGCAATTTTGAGTTATTTTGAGCATGTCTGTTTCAACTATGGTTTAATTGTCTGTTATATTTGCATTGTTTGTTGTTGTTCACTGAGTTGTGAAAAATAAAAACTACTACTACATCCACAGAGCAGCAAGCCGAGTGTGAATCG
>JAQFYQ010003071.1:0-11021 GCA_034694885.1 Buchholzia appendiculata
GCTGCGACGATTGCGTAGTATTAACTTCGGTCTCGCGAAGTGCCTTTCATGACGCAATGATATGAAAATAGTATATTGACGTCATTTTTATTTCAATTCACATAGCCAAAATTACGAAAAAGTCAGCGAATAACTAACCAGAGGATATCTCACTCTCGTAAATACGAACGTAAGGCATCTTGATCCGGGTATACTCTGTACCAGTACTTTCTGTCAGGGCCAACAGAGAATCGTAATGACTCTTACCAAACATGAGAAATCAATCAATATTGTTCAACACTACTCACGGTCCAGCCACCTCCCGGAGTTGACATGTTGCAATAAACCGGAGTCAAGTCGACGTTGTTGTTGATTAATACAGAGTAAATACCGTCAGGAGGGAACGCTAGGCTGTCAGCTATATCAGTGCAGTCAGCTCCTAAATGATCGCATGAGGTTTCACATTCAGTCGGTTGTCAACCATGCCACAGTACAACATCTAACGTACAATATGGACTATACTATGCGACTCTATACTAATGCAAACAAGAATAACACAAATCACACACTCGTTAGTAGTATGACTGGTGACAGTACTGGCCCAATGTGCACTCAATGACCCCGTTCAGTGCCTCGTTAGTAGTATGACTGGTGACAGTACTGGCCAAATGTGCACTCATTGACCCCGTTCAGTGCACCCTCATTCCTAACCTGTCAACAAAACTATTAATTCCCGTGGTTCTTAAGGTAATTCGAAAACTCAATCGTTGTAATTGATTTAGTCAGGTACTCCACAGTCATATCGATTGGTGATGTAAATAAATCAATTTCACACAAAGGGTAATTAAACAAATCACAATTACAATAATGGTAGCTAATTTAATCAGCTATCAATAATCTAATAAAGTAATGAATCAATCTGACGCGGCAACACAGGCGCGCAGTAATTTAGCTCATTAGTCAAGAAAAGACGCATTAACGATGTCATCCAAACCCGGTTTAAGCATGTTATTCTATTTTTAGGCACTAGTCACAAACGTTTTCGTCAGATGATATTTCGTTCACATTGGCAAATCCCCTGTGTGATGTTCTTCGGAAGCTAATCATATTGGCTCTGCATTATTCTGCATTATTTTGTTCTTTCATTCGCTGTTCACTCGTCGTCAGAGAAAAAGCTTCTGCAACAAGATGAAGTAGCCTACATTAGAAAATGTGAATAAGTGGCGACGATAGGCTAACTTATCGACCTAGAGGTACACGCCCATTTTCGAGCGGCTTTTGATTGCGCTAGGTTCGCTAGCTAGCAGCGGGAAAGTTCTCGAAGCCAGTGGAAAAATGTTAGGTTCAAAAGACAGCTTTTATGACATCTAGCGATATTCCGCTAGGTTGCTCGCGTCGAGCAGACTTTTACGCTGAGCTACACTGCAAAAATTATTCCCAAAATCTAGGTTCGGAAAGTCACATATGCGTGTTTCATGGTTGTGCCGGTTCGCCTAAAATAAACTAAACACCAGGAATGAGATCGAGTGCGCAGGACTCCACCAAACGTTGGTTCAAAATACTAATTTCTGAAATTGGCGTTGCAAAATACTCCTGCGGTGCTTCATCGTGTTTGGGGTGTTTGGCCAAAAATTGAAACACTTTCGAACGGAGGCAAAACACCGCCTTGGATCACGTGACAGACTGCAAATATTGTACCCCAAAACTGACTGTGGGAACTCCAATATACGTGTTTCGTCATTGCGCCGCCAACGGTACACCCACATTACGTGAAACACCAAGAATGAGATCGAGCGCGCCGGACTCCAACAAAATGTTTTCAAAATGCCAGTTTCTGAAATTGGCGTCACCAAATTCTCCTGAGGTGCTTCATCGTATATGCGTTGTTTTGACCAACGTTTGAACCATTTTATAACTCAAGCAAAACACCTCCTTGGATCACGTGACATCAGAGTTGGACTCGGGTCGCTTTTTTCGGACCCGAACCACGGACTCTCTAGAATGATCAAATCGGACCTAGAATGATCAAATCGGACCAATGACACGACATGACATGACACAATCATGACATGATGACATGACGTGATGACATGACATAATGACATGACATGATAACGTTACCCGAGAACTAGGTATGATGGCATGACCTAATGTCATGACCGCACAGGAACTTACATGTAGAATTGCCGCATCGGACCCTTGAATGATCAAATCAGACCCTAGAATGACATATAAGGACATGACATGATGAAATGACGGGATGACATGACATGATGATATGACATAATGATATGACATGATGACATGACATAATAAATGCTAATATGACATGATTGCATGACGTGGGAAGACGACAATGGCATGACATGACTTGATGACATGACAACATGGCACTATAACATGATATGACATGATCTCATGGCATGGCATGATGACATGACTTCATGATATGACATGATGATATGCATGTTGATATGACCTGATAACATGATGATATGACACGATGACGTGACGTGGCATGTCGACAATGGCATGACACGGCCCGATGACACGATACGATGACATGACATGACTTGATGACGTGACCTCATGAAAAAACTTCGTGACATGACCAGACGACATGATCGCATCGGACCTCAAAATTACCGCATAGGAGCCTAGAATAATCAAATGAGATCCTAGAATGACATGCTGACATGACATGACAACATGACATGATGACATGGCATGATGACATGACATAATGATATGACATGACGATATGACCTGATAAAATGCTGGTGACATGATGACATGACGATGCATAACGCGACATTAGCATGACATGACCTGATGACATTACACGATGACATGCCATGATGACATTTCGTGATAAAATAACATGATGACATGAGTCACATGACATGATGACATGACATTATGACATGACATTATGATAAGACAAAATGATATGACATTATGAAATTACGTAATAAAATGCTGATGACATGATTATATGATGTGGCATGACGCGACTTTGGCATAACATGACATGCTGACATGACACGATGTCGTGTAATAATGCCGTGACATAGTGTCATGTCATGTTATGTCATCATGTCACAATATAATGACATAACATATGACATATGACACTATGTTATGGCATTGGTATATAGTATATTAGTATATCTAGCTGACATGATGACATGGCATGATATGATGACATGACTAGATAATGATTTGACATAATGTTGACATTACTTGATCATGCATACATGTCAGCATAAATGCTCACATGTAGGCCTAAGCAGTGCTGGAATTACGGGGGGGGGAGGGGGAGGGCCGAGCCCCATACTTCCTCCGGAGGTCCCCTACTTACTGTGAAAACGTGCATTGGGCCCCTACTTATTTAATTTCGACCGTCGCTACCCCCCCCCGCTCGTCAGAAAATTTTTGACCCCCACCCACTTATTTTTAGGTAATTCCAGCACTGTGCATATACTACAGCAAGGTAATTCTATTTCCCATGCCTCTTTATAGGAATCTTCTATAATTCAACAGTCTGCTAACTTTACCAATGCTCTTCTGTTTAATCTTAGGATGTGCCCTGTCTATCACAAATGTATTTTTAACATTTTGGTTGTTCAATTTTCTATTCGTTAGGCCATGGTGATTGATAAGATCGACGCGCAGAGTTAAGCCTTTAGACTTGATATTAGACGTAGTGAGACAGTGCAACAGACTATCTCATCCTGGGTCCTGCATTCGTCATTCGTTGAATTTCGCGGTGATATGCAAATATTTGACCGCTGATTGGCAGGATATTTTTAAGGTATGCTAACGATTGGAGCAAGTTAATTATTTATTTATTTGGCTCCGCCCTTCTTCTCGAAAGTTTTAGCAATAGTAGGGATTGTTTTTGTCAGACTTTGTTTTTGTGAAATAAACTTCCCGAACCGACGAGATCTGTCGTGTAGACCACGACCGGAACATCGTCCACGTTATTGTCTTCCACCTGGAATACGGACCGGACGGTACGGACGGACGGACCGGACGGACGGACGGACGGACGGTGAGTCGTGAGTTTCTATACAACTAATGATATTAATTTTGGGGTATATGGTTTAATTATGGTAAGAGTGTAGGTAGTTTATCAAGGTAGGGTGTATTGGGTTCAAGGTCGGGTTTATGGGTCTCTAGTTAGGGTTTATTGGTCCAAGGTAGGGTACATGTATGGTTCATAGTAGGGTAAGGGTTAGGTTTAGGACAATAATTCAGTATTTTCAATTCTTTTAACCCTCAAGTTAGGTTTTATTGGGTTTAAGGTATGGTTTACGGGGTTCAAGGTAGGATTTGTAGGGCCAAAGGTAGCATTATACTAGCATATATATGGTTTAAAGTTGAGTAAGGGTTAGGATGAGAAAATAATGAATTGTTTCCCTAACCCTTACCCTAGTTCGAACCCGTATGCCTGACGTTAAAAAACAAATCCTAAGGGTTAATTTTAGTGCTAGAAAATACTGAATTGTTACCCTAACCCTATCCTTTACCCTACTTTGAACCATAAGTATGTATGGAATATATATGAACCCTACCTAGGCCCGATAAACCCTAACTTGAGTCCCATAAATGCGACCTTGAACCCCATAAACCCTAACTTGAACTTCATAAACCATATACCCCATAAGCGTGTAGATAAATGGCACATTTAATTCAAATTTTCATTTTTCAAAAATAAATTTCTCCAAAACCCTTCAATGTATTGGTCTAATTTTGCTTTTATTATGACTGTATGTAAGGTCTTGACAATCTGTATAAATATGAAGAAAAAATTCGGGGAGGTAGGAAAGTACAGGACACCCGATATTTGTATGTCACTGACGCAGTTAAAGGAGGAGGGTCCGGTTAAAACCCGAAAATGCTCTTTTACATTGTACAGCAGGCTCTTCTGTAACCGGAAGTTTTTTTAATCAGAAAGTTATTGCCAGGTAGATTATTTATCCCAAAGTGGTCTATTAATAATCCATTAGAAAGTCGAATAGACCTATAGTACCCATCGAAATGATGGATTTATATGGTCTAAAAGTCAAATTTTTGATACTTTTCAAGCGAGGCCAATAATATTGCAACTGCTTGTTTCAAGATATATGTTGTCCATTGATGGATTTGATCCAGCCCCAGGGTTAAGGAAGTTGTAATTATTCACTTAAATTGTGATCATTCACAGATATAATGAATCACATTATGCAGACTGTCGATTTCGTTTGCTGAAAATAATCGTGAATGCATGTGTGTGTCTCAGGACCATTAGAACTTTGCTTCGTCAAGAACACAATCAAGAACGAGATCAAGAACACGATCAACAAGCCAGTGAGGACCAAAGTCATTGTAATAAGAAGACAGAATCTGATAATGCAACGAGATTGCGTGGAAACTAGGTCAGTCAATAATACATGCTTACTATAGGTCGGACTTGACCTAGATCTTATAAATACTAGGCCAGGCAATAGTACGTGCTTACTATTGGCCGGTGACACTGGACCTGACCTAGATCTACACGCCAAAGTGGGATGGGCTGTTTCTCCGATGTCAGCCGTTATTTTGTGGCGTTCTCCATCTTCTTATTATACAAATCTTTGGTGTGGACCGCATCAATCTACTGCAAGAACCGCAACAAGAACAGCAGGCACATACGACCCTTATCTTGCAGTTAAGTCTTTTCTTATTGGACAATGTTAACGCCAAATTATCGGGTAGGGTTTGGAGAAATCATTACATTCTCTGCATCATTATGTCTAAATCACAGCGGTAAGTTTTCAAATATGACTCAGGGCCTGACTGGCACATTACAGTTTAGATAAAGTTACTCGATGGCGGTAAATGCGTAACGCTTGTTGTTTGTTCTAGGTCTCTCATTGTTTTGATTTGTTGATTGTTCTAGGCCTCTCATTGTTGTGATTGTTCTAGGCCTCTCATTGTTGTGATTGTTCTAGGCCTCTCATTACTGTGATTTGTTGTTTGTTCTAGGCCTCTCATTGCTGTGACTTGTTGTTCTAGGCCTCTCATTGCCGTGACTTGTTGTCTGTTCTAGGCCTCTCATTGCTGTGATTTGTTGTTTGTTCTAGGTCTCTCATTGTTGTGATTTGTTGTCTGTTTTAGGCCTCTCTTTGTTATGATTTGTTGTTTGTTCTAGGCCTAGAATTACCTTGATTTGTTGTTTGTTCAAGACCTCTCGTTGTTTGTTCTAGGCCTCGTGTTGCCTTGATTTAAGCCTCTTATTGCTTTCATTTGTCAATTGATTGAAGCCTCGCATGGACTTGCTTTGTTGTTTGTATAAGGCCTCTCATTGCTTTGGTTTGTTGTTTGTTTGAGACCATACAGCGTACTAATAATATATTCTACCTTTTGTTGACATTGTAGAAAAATAGTTGTGTTCGGTATGTCTTGTATTTTGACATACCATGTTGTGTGTTACCTGGTTCTGTTGAATGTGTATGCTAGGATTGAAATTTCGGCTCAAGCTCGCCCAACTTTACCTGCGAGCGTCAAGAGAATGGAGTTTACTCTGGAGTGGTATCACACAGGAGATGAGCCTGTTATCCCTGGAGCTGATGATATAATTTTCAATATCTTTAATTATAAGGTGAGATACTAGATAGTTAAGATATGAATAATCTCTCTATATCCGGGTTTGTCTGTATGAGAGAGAAAACATGAATATGAAAATGAAAATGTATGTATGAAAATGTATGAAAATGAGTGCCATTGTTGGAGTCGTCTAATCATTTTTGGCAAGGAACAACTGATGCAGAATGTTAATGTTAGGTGATGATCAAATCTCCATCGATCTGTCTGAATCTATCATATCTGTCTATGCCTGCTTCACTGTCACCCTCTGCCTCTATGTCTGTTCTGTGTTTCTTTGGGTGTCTTTGTACATCTGTCTGTCTGTCAGTTTGTCTAGCTGTGTTCAATGGCAGAGAATTCTGTCTCTGTGTATGTCAGACTGTCAATGTTTATATGTTCATCTCTGTCTGTCAGTCTGAGAGTTTCTGTGACTGCTCCGTGGCTCTTGTTCCTTGGCTCTTTGCATGACAACTCCAACTTGTCTTTAACAGTGGGCATAGATCTATCGACTTGTGTATGTACATGTACATCAATGCTTTGCTGTATGTGCAACAAATCTTCTTATTGGTTGTTAGCACACATTTTGATTGTTTGTGTAGAACAAGAGGTGCGTTCATGGGCTTCACGGACAAACAACATTTCCTGCGTAGCATTACAATCCAAAGCTGTCCATCATTCTTACGGGATTAGACGATAGTAAGTTTTACTACTTCAATATTTGTTAGAAGATGACAATTCTTACCTCTTCAGTGCATTTATCGGAGGATGGTAAGTCTTGTCAATCAAGTGTGTTTATCAGAGGTTGTCTTAACTCGTAAGTGAAAGGGATATTGGGTCATTAGAGGTTGGCTGGTTGAACCCTCACTTTGTCGAGATGTAGGTGATGTTTAACAACTCTTCATTTCTTCCATCGTGGTCATTACAAGTTGTTTATGTATATCAGTGCAATTATGGCCAGACTTTGCAATGGACTAATGGTATGTATGAAGAGATAGGGTATTCTATGTTCCTTCATATGCTCGGCAAGACGATCCACAAGTTGTGGCATTAGGAAGGGCATCCGGTTATAAACCTTTTGCTTAATTACAAAAAAATCCCCAAGTTATTATTCTTATGCTTTGTCTAATGTAATCACTTAGAGTTGTTCTTTATTTATGGATGGAAACAATTTGGTAAGATCCAACCCACTTTATTGGCCGTGTTATGAATAATATGTAATGTCTGGATGTTAAATGATTATGATGAATTTTCTAAACTTCGCTGCCGTCTTGGACTTTGTTAGTTGTCATATTAAACTTATCTTGCGCACCTATTGAACAGCAACTTTTGTGTTTTAGCTGATTGGGCAGTTACTTGTAGGTAGAGCATTTAGGTTACGCTCATGAGTGGCTGAATTAGTTGAGTTGACATTGTATAGTATTTTCCATTGTAATTACATTTTGCGCTGCTAATGTATTGTGTAAGTACTGTTTTATCTTTGTAGTGCTGGTGTATTATGGTACTGTGTTTATAGTATCTTCCGTAACTAATATTACATATGATTAAATTAGTCAACATTTCAGATTTACTTTCACTCTTACTTTTTTGCAGGGTCACAATTTTTTACTGGGGTCTTGTCAGCATAGATCTGCCTCTACTGACTCCAGCTTAGATTAAGTGGAATATGTGTGTAACTTAATCTGTTTGTCTGTGTCGCACTTTGTTGTAGGTCTTTGTTCCTCTTGCCCATCATCCCAGTACCCTGCTACTCGAGTCTGGCCAACTCGGAGGTTCTTGTATAGACATCTGTTGACTTCTCCAGCTCCATACGATCCTGAGCCGACTTGATGTTTGACGATTAGTTGGCTAAGTTTGCTCTATCCACTCGTGTAGGTCTGTAAGATGCGTATTGAGTCCGGCGGGTCTATTTCATCCTCTGTCGGCTGCGTGTTGAGTCCGTCTATCTCATCCTCTGTCGGCTGCGTGTTGAGTCTGGTGGGTCTATCTCATCCTCTGTCGGCTGCGTGTTGAGTCCGGCGAGTCTATTCTCCTCTGTCAACTGTGTTGAGTTCAGCGGGTCTGTTTCGCTTCCTCTGTCGACTTTGTGTTTGCTTTCCGTGCGAGGTCTGTCGCTTGCTGCTTCGTGAGCCATTGGCCCAGGTCTTCGTCAGCCTCGGCCAGCTTGCCTCTCTTCGGGCCCGTGGCGCTCGTCTGCTCGACATTCTGCCATTCAACTCTATTGTTAGTTTTAAGTGGTGTTGCTCGGTCCGGGGGTTGAAGGTGGCTGAGGGTTAGATATGCGGGTCGCCATCTAACGAGTACTGCTGAAAGCATCTTATGATTTTGTTCTGTACTGTGATTTATTTTGCTGGTCAGATTTATTACTGATAATAAACCATAATATTGAGTAATTTACCAGTTTTTAATATCATTAATTATCCAGTGCACTAAATTCTAACCCTTTTCGCTCTGATTAATGCATGAACTGACCTCAGAATTTAATTCTTAGAACTATTTAATTTAATATTTAATTAATTTGGTATCCCATACCTGCTTTTCATGCCTTTCATTATCATACGTAATTCTCTGTTGTGATCAAATTTAAAGACTTATTTTGATTGATTAGTTAAATGTTACTTGCTGAGATCGGTATACAACATGTATAGTGACACAGACTGAGTTTTAATAATTCCCTTTCTGAGTAAGAATAACAGTTTTTTGGCACTAATTGGAGGCCGGGTGAACAGTTACACAGTTGCTTGACATTATTGCCGTTCCAATTCTGTTGACCGTAAGGATTTCTAGATACAGTCTAGCACGAATTTCTTCACCAATAAATGTTTACAGGGACCGCCTGAATTTATTCACGGTGCACAATTGTGAATGTTCTCAAATATTGTGAAGGCCATGTTGTAATTTATTAAGTAATGATTTGATTTTGAGTTATTTTACTTTGGAGTTTGCTTTGCATTGAGCCTTGGATAAATCACAAAGTGGGATAATCTCACGTAACGTGGGATAATCTCGGATAAAGTGGGATAATCTCAGATAAAGTGGGATAATCTCATAAAGCGGTATTATTCCACTTTATCCCACTTTATCTGAGATTATCCCACTTTATCTGAGATTATCCCACTTTATCAGATTATCCCACTTTATCCCACTTTATCTGAGATTATCTCACTTTATCTAAGATTATCCCACTTTATGTGAGATTATCCCACTTTATGTGACTTTATCCCCATTTTATGTGAGATTATCCCACTTTATCTGAGATTATCCCACTTTATCCCACTTTATGTGATTATCCCACTTTGTCTGTGATTATCCCACTTTATCCCACTTTTTCTGAGATTATCCCACTTTATCCCAGTATCTGAGATTATCCCATTTTATTGGAGAGTATCCCACGTTATCCCACTTTATGTGAGATTATACCATTTTATCCCACTTTATCTGAGTTTATCCCACTTGATCAGATTATCCCACTTTAACCCATATTATCTGAGATTATCCCGCTTAATCCCACTTTATCTAAGATTATCCTATATTATGTGAGATTATCCCACTTTATCCCACTTTATGTGACTTATCCCCACTTTATCTGAGATTATCCCACTTTATGCCACTTTATCTGAGATTATCCCACTTTATCCCACTTTATGTGAGATTATCCCACCATGTGAGATTATCCCACTTTATCTGAGATTATCCCACTTTATGTAAGATTATTCCACTTTATCCCACTTCATCTGAGATTATCCCACTTTATTCCACTTTATGTGAGATTATCCCACTTTATCCCATCACATGCGCACGCACACGTGCACACCTACAAAAACACACACACGCATACAGACACACATACTCATACAGGCACACACAGACACATACGCATGTGTATACAGGTTTTCATTTAAGCAGTGTGTTTGAAGACTAAGTTAATTACTACCCGCAATGCCGATTGATCGATCCCTTAAGAATGCCATTTAAACGTATCCTAATTGTACATTCACCACCCGCAGTGCGTTATCAGTCTCCTGGAAATTGCAGCACGTATGTTACCTAAGGCAGACATACACAGTTACACACGTGTACACGCACACATACGCACACATACAAAGACACGTATGTACACATACAAAGACACATACTCACACATACAAGTACACATATGTACACACATACAGAGAAGCATACAAGGACACATAGAAGAACACATACTCACGCATATTCACACATACAAGTACACAGACAAAGACACATACAAAGACGCAAACTTGTATGCACATAGAGAGGGGGTAGAGGGGTGGGGAAGGGCCTCCCTCCCTCGCCCCAGGGGAGTTCCAGGCAGAGTTGTCCGTGGGTCCATTTTTTATAACCCAACCCAACCCATCAAGCTCTCAACCCAACCCAACCCACCATTTCTGTAGTTTTTTTGAACCCAACCCAAC
>JAQFYQ010003072.1:0-11020 GCA_034694885.1 Buchholzia appendiculata
AGCAGAGTAGCAAACAGTACAGCAAACGAAAACAAAAAGAAAACAAACAGAAACACATACTAATAACATTAGAAATATAAATAATATCCAGTTATAACATTATAGGTCTACAACGAAAGTACTTGCATAATGCAAATATTATACACAAGTATTATTAAATGATTTATACACCGCGTGTTTAATCTTAGCGACAGACCATGAAATATCAACAATACATTTCTTTAAAACAGTATATCGCTAGCATGTATATTTGTGTCGATATTTGAAACTTCAATGTATGCATTTCAATCGTGAGGTAACTCTTCTTCTCGTGGTGAAAACTCCGGAGACTTGGTTAAGTATGTTTTTTTTCATATGCATGAATATAATGGCTTAATTTTGATTGTATGGTAGTATACTGTGTCCACGGTGTTGGGATTATTTCCAATTTGTGAAGGAGCTAGAGCGTTAAGGAAAGCATAGGATCGCTTGCGAGGTAGGCTTTGTATTATTTTTATTACAGTTATGGAATCCAGCATAAAAGCACTGAACGCTTCGATGCTGTGAACTTGTATATTGTTTCTGAAGTGACTACAACAACTTACCGTCACGAGGTCAGTATCTGATGTGTTTTGCAAACCTCGCCGGTAACTATTTAAGTCGAGTTCTTACGAGAAATAGGGTTGGGGCTTGATGCTGTTTAACCAGCCTGTACGAACTCCTTCCGTTGATACAGAGTTATCAATTTTAAGTGCAATTTTGTTCAGATGCACTAAGTCCACTCAATGTGCGAGGTATCGTGCAATAATTAATTATTGTAGAACTAATCATACTTTCTCGTAGGACATATAAACCTCAATCACAGTGAGTGGACTTAAATCAACGTGATGCTAGTGGCCATGGATATTCAGGTATATCTTGTGTCTACTATTAAAAGTAAGTCAATTGCTATGAGACTTGTTCGGCTGTCTTGTTTTTGTCTAAGCGCGGTAAATGAAGGTTCAAACCCTGGTGGTGTGTTTGAACTCATTGGCTGCAATTGAATGTGCTAATGTGTCGTGAATGAATTAAATGGAAACATTTCTTTCATAATTCTGCCAATGTCTGTGCATGTAAAGTGCAATGGTATTTAAGCCTCAAAATGTCATGAAGGAAGTCGTGACACGCACGGCATATTTGACAAAAAAATCTACATACATACATACATACATTCATTTCCAAATTGGAGGCCAGAAGGCGCAAGCTCACTCCAGCGGTGACTTCATGTAAGAAGCATCGGTCCGTCGTGACACTACATCGCTAGAGTAGTCTGTGTGCAGAGGCAGAACATGCTGTTCTTCTCCTGGTGGGAACTCTGGAAGCTATCCTTTAATTTAAGAATGGTTTCTCGACAGGTAATGATTGTGATATGAATGTATCATATACTGGGTATTTCATATGAATATATCATACCATCTGAATATATTAATTAATTGTGATTGTATAATTGGCATAGGATGTTGGAAGTATTTACAAATTGTCAAGGCGCTAGGGCGTTAAGGACAGCATATAAGCGCTTGCGAGCTGGACATTGTCTTCTTACTGAAGGAGTTATTGACTTTGTCCATTATTTTTACGATATGGTAAAAATTTGAATAATAAATAAATTGAATGTTAAATATTATCATTAAATAGTAATGGCTATTAGTAAATTCATTTTTGTTATTGTGGGTGTCGCGTGCTCTTAGTATTTTTTTTAATTAGTCAGAGACCAACCACAGGATTGAATGGACCGCACTTTTGGTGTGATTCAAAAGATGATGTAACTTTTACCAACAACTGAAACCATCTCACATAAATCACACATTTTAAAATATTACACACCAATAGGTTTAACGACAGCACAGCCGTTGGTGGAAATTGAAGATAGTACCGCTGTATTATATGGCAATGTAAACTGATTATACTGCGTTTCAACGACGATGGTCAGTCGGATCGGTACGTTAGTTGGAATCTGCAGAATCCTACAGCGAGTGTTGCAATCGAGACCGAAACAATCGTCCGAGAGACTACAAGCATGTAATAAACTTACACTTAGAACACTCAGTGTCAAACACACAAAACATCGCAATGATAAACACAGAACCATACTACAGCAGCGAGCAAAGATCACAAATGAAGAATGAGAAACAAAATTGAATCGCAGGGAACAAATAAAGAATAAGCTCACCTCACTAGCAGGTCAATCATCACCGTTGTCAATCATCACCGTTGTCAATCATCACCGTTGTCAATCATCACCGTTGTCTATAGTCCATGCGTTATCTAGTCGATCAATGGCATGTCGCGCTGCTGCTGACGGACGAAGGGCGAATCATCTTACATCCGTGTGAATCGATAAGAGGTTGTTCAGTGGCAAATTGTCGCCGTTATAAGATGCATAATTTGTTCTAGGTAATAAGCTTGTACATTGCAAACCGACACAATTACGTTCTGAATACTACTTTAATTTATTGTCGATTCACACGAGTGCATGCACCGTTCACTCATCTGAAGTTTGCTGTTGTATGCACTGCAGACCAGGCATATGCACCAGGCGGAATGAGACGTGCAATTTACACCAACGTGAATCGAATTTTACACTTGTTACACTTGTCAGCGCGACATGCTATTGATCGACCAGGTAACGCATGGGTGTAGACAACACTGATTGACCTGTTAGTGAGGTGAGATTATTCGTTATTTGTCGACATCAAATTGCTTCCCCATTCATAGCTTATCATCGAGAGCCTACAATCCTTTGATGATCAGGTTCACTTGCAAACGCGTTTATCGTACAAGCACACAATTTTCTGAATTTAACTTTAGTAAAATTTTAGCTATATTAATATAAGTAATCGCCCTTTTCTTTAGTTCTAAAATGTGTCTCGCATGATTATTCCTGCTATCAAGAATTGAGGCAGAAATCAGCTGGATGTCGCTTTCCTGAGCGTAGAAGCAGGCTTCTATAGTCCAGAAAAGAGGAGTGAATAATTTTAGACATGCAGTGAGTTTTTATACTTCAGTAAAATTGTTGGTCATTGCCGACTGTACCGGATAATGTTCATCCGACCATGAGTAATTTATTATGAGCTCTTACATAATCGCGATTTTTAACGTCACGCAATAAACAGGTCGTACTTACACCAGTCACTCAGTTGTCCAGTCACGTGACTGAACGTGATCCTCGATTGGTCAATTCACTACAGCTATTACTGATGATAGTCGATATTTTTTATTGTAAATTTAAGTATAATAGCTAACCGTGCTTATCAGAAAACGTAGGAAGACAAACAGGCCATTTTTCCGCAGCACAGTACATGGTAGTTCAATATGTGGTTTACTAATTGAATTCAATATTCGTGTACAATCTCGATAAACAATCGTTTTACTATATTTAATCAACATCGCACATGTAGGGTTCGAATTGTTAATCCTAAACCGGCGAAAGTGGTCTAGCCTCTCAGTGGTTGAACTACTCAGACTCTGCGTTTTATCAGGGTAAAATATATGGAATTATTTCGCTGAAAACCAGTTACTTCCTTTAAATATATATAACAATAGTTATAAGCGTGAACTAGATAATGAAGCTCTTGTATTTACCCGATTGGTCCGTCCGTCCCATCTACATATGGTAAAATATGAAAATCGATTGAAGACGTGTTTATCATAAGGTACAATTGTAATTTATCGACTCCGTCTTGAAGTGCGATAAAGTAGGCAGAGTTTAGTGTCGACCTTGCATTCATTTGATCGGTGAATTCGGTTCTAAGGTGTCCATCTAAGAGGTGCCGTAATATAATAGATAAATGTAACATTGCATTAAAGACTGAAGAATGTAATTTACAAAAAAAGGTATTTTCATGAAGAAGATAAATTAATAAGTTTGTAGTTCCACGACACTGTTCTCAGTTAAAGCACAGACCTACTCCGCTTAAAAGTCAGGATTGATACTGAAAATTCCCACCAAAATCAAAATTATTATCTGCTAAGGTTTATTTTCCTTGCTATGGCTGAGGTTGATTAGTTTGCTCGATTGATGAATAGCCGGTAACACCGGACATGCAAAGTTATACGCAAGGAAATGCGTGATGCTCTTTACGATGCTCCCGTGCGGGCGACATGTCGGCTGACATCGTTTGCAGCGTAAAAACGTTCATCTAACTCGATCAATTACTTTCTTTTCCTAGTGATCATAACAAATACACGTCATCTTTAAAATGCGTGATAGTATCTTTTTTTCGCAAATTTCAAATCGTATCCATGCGATTTGTTTGCACGTGATGAAGGTAATTAGTGATTCATCTGGACATTTTCTCCGAAATTAAAACTGTATGTCCATTACTACGTGTAAATTGCTGATCTTCAATAAAATGATAGATGGCAGGAATTCTACCATGCCTCAGATTATCATGAATGACGCGCGAGGCGCATGTTACCTAAATGATTCGTATATTACATGTACTGTATATTTCCAATACAGGAATTACCTAACATTAGAATTGATCACCATTGAAACAATTCCCATTGAGAGGCAATGATGGCCAGTGGTGGGGGGGGGGTGGAGCTCCAGAGCTAATTCAACAAGCGGTCCGGGGGACAAAGCTTAGTCAGCGTGGTCTAGGACGGAGCCCAAGCTAGCAATGATTTGTATGCATATTTTTATTTAGTCGTCCAACTACTGAACTTGTCAGGGCAACCGAGGCACTTAACAAAATGCTCCGTATTTCCGTGGCATTTACGCGTTTTGAGAATTTTTTTTAATTTTGAACACGTCGTCTTTCTCAATCACATTCTGCAATCATTTTATGTAGAATTTCCTCTTGACAGTTTCCTCGTCGTATTTTTTAATTCTATATGCAGCATTTCACGAGTCCAATGAGGCAGATATATTTTCTCAAATATTAAACTAGCATACTTCATCCCCACTTTATCATCGACTTGTTACTTGTAGTTACTTGTAGTTGCTGTTAGGATGAAGAGAGAACTCGTTCCGCGGCCCTAACAGCGATGACAGGGGTATAGGTCAAGCGCATATGGACCCCCACATACCCTCTAATGTTGACCAATCCTGCTATTAAATATTGCAACTGATTCCGCAATCGCAGCAGACTCTGGCAATTTATTCCAAAAGTTCACCACTCTGTAACTGAAACTGTGTCGCCTAATTTCTAACATACACTGTTTTTTTTGCCAATTTATAGCTGTTTCCTCTGGTTTTGCTGTCTTCGACCCTTTCAAACATATATTGTTTGTAATTCATCACTGTATTTCCTCTCATAATCTTACATAACAGCACCATATCGCTTTGATTTGCACCTTGTCGGAGTTGCTTTATCCGTTCTTCAAGTCTTGAAATTATGTGAACATATCGTAGAGTAGACTCGTAAGTAAATTAACGGAGCATCTTTCCATTTAATGTACGATTGAGGCGTTCGCACATGCTTGCTTTAATATTCCTGGTTTTCAGAAGTGTATATCTTTGTATCAATCTGACAGAAAATGTTGTACGGTTACGTTTGCAAATTCCGTACCCTCATCCGTTTGAAGGAATTCAGGTTTATTGCTATGTTCCGAAGTATGCAAATATGTTTTTCTCCAAAACATCACGTAAGATAATTCCAGTGGTAGATTTTAATGGCATAACAGGTGTATGTTTAGAAAAACCATGTGTGCATGTCAACACGACTCTAGGACCATCGTTATAACGTGATAAATATGACAAAACAATCCAGTCTGATGCCTCAGATATTCTATCCCGTCAGTAAACCCTCACCTTCTGCAGAAATGTATATGTGCAGGTTTGGGTAAAGTGGGTAAATGAGTCTAGTTCGCTCAATCATTTTTTGACATCTATAACGCTAGATTCAATATTTATTGTCAAAATATATATCACCATAACTTCCTGGTATAGCTGTGCACAATACGAGACGTTTAACATGTGAAATCTCTTTCCAATCAATGTTCTTGCCTTTTCAATCCCTCTGTGACATACCTTCTAGTGTTTTCCTTTCTTCTTGCCTCTTTTCATTCATTAATGAAGTAATAACAGAGTTAGCAACGCGTTCCTTTGGAGTTTAGTGTTTGCAGATTAGCTGCAATTTCTTGCCCGCCTTGAGCAAACCCAAGACGTTTACTCATAACAACAGATACCAAGTCGAAAATGTTACAGTCCCTTGGTGTTTGTTGATATATGAATTTACCATCATGGGTAAAACTAATACCGGTTGGTTTCCATAACTACGTTGGAATTCTCTTCGCTTAAATGCTGTAAATTATGTTGTGTTTATTGTATACAAAAAGCAAGTGTATCCGATGGTTCGACTGTAGGTTCATGATCATATGCTCTATATTGTCTAAGCAATGATGAATATAGTTTCAAGTTTAAATCGTCATTTAGTTTACTGTGCAGAATCTGAATGAGTTGTATACTACTACACACGTGCATGTATATATTAATGTTCACTCGCAGTTGTCCAAGTGCGTAATATATCGCAGGATATACACCAATAGTTGTTTCTCTACATAAGCGGGAGATTAAGCCAATATAAATATGTCAAGATCAATGAATTGGCATTGTTAAACCACATACAGTACTAACAAATACCATTTTATATATTTTACGAATAAAGTTAATAGTGTTAAATCCAGTATAAACGAATTTTCATTACACATCGTAATTAAAACACTACAAATATTAATTGGGCTGAAGTTGGACATATGTGAGAAACAATTGATGTTTTAATTGAATTGAAACAATGGATTTTGAAAATGCAGTTCATGCTTTGCAGTGCTTATTACAATTCACAATTGTAATGACGGCTACACATCAATTTTTCAGTACAATGACTTACCAGCGTTAATGACCCAATTGTTTCCGTTGTCAGATAAATCAAACCAGCTACAAAACTCTTTGGAAGTTTTGAGCGGCATGCAGACAATGTTTTCAATCGACAAGTCTAAATCAATCATCACCAATTCGTTTAACGTGTTAACACAATTTATCGTGACCAATGGTGAATATGGGAAGTTTATTGAACCTGAAAGGGAAATGTGATAATACGAAAAGGAATTAACGAATGGAATCTTAACGGTGTACATAGAAATCATGCAATGTAGGCTGCAGCTGACTTCTTACAATGGGTAAATCAATACGTTGAAAATATACAAATATACAAACTATACACTCTCGTAAGAATGTATTTAGAGATTTGTTGATTAATGTTAGTGACTATATTTTACAAGTAATTCATCGCATAAATAGCTCGTCTAAGATGCGCAAAAATTGACACGTGGCATATTTAGACATTGTAATTTTCCAACTTATTAAGAACTTAATTATCCGATCTTCACCTTGGTTCCTAATGAACCTCTGGTCAAGCTCGTTCGGTATGCACTAATACCGGTTTCACCGGTAAATTCTGTTTAACGAAAGTTTTAAAATCCCGCGACTAACAGTTCAAAAATAGCTCGGTAAGCATACTCATCGCCAGTGATTGATTGACACGATCCACTAGACAATCTTCTTCTAGATACGTCACTTTTCTAATAGCCATCGTCAATCCGTTCTCGTTTGTTCGTGATTCGAAAATAAACACAAATTTCTGTTCGTCTGCTTCCTCGATTGCAGGCACTCTCAGTTCCAATTCATTCCA
This sequence comes from Buchholzia appendiculata, assembly GCA_034694885.1. Taxonomy (NCBI): domain Eukaryota; kingdom Metazoa; phylum Annelida; class Clitellata; order Enchytraeida; family Enchytraeidae; genus Buchholzia; species Buchholzia appendiculata. The sequence continues at coordinate 7,653 of JAQFYQ010003072.1, forward strand.
GGCCATAGTCGGAGCAATGTTGCGATGTAGCAGTTGAGTTTTGTATGTTCCAATCTCATAATATGCAATCCAGACGTAGAAAGAAGAAGCGGAGAAAACATTCACTGTGAGGCAGCTTGCTCCGCTGATCTCTATCACGGGTGACGTCATCATAACGTAATGGTCGTAGTTTAGAGGAATCATTGCGTAGTTATCAGCATTTAAACTGATGACATATACCAACTCTGAAATAACAAATATCGCTTTCATTTTAATAGTAGTTTGGCATCAGTAATACAATAATGGATAGCATTGCATACATGCACAAAAGAATCATCAAATAGTTAGATATACAATATAGTGCTTCGAAATTAATCAACAGCGGCATGCGATCAAATTTTAAAAAAAACTTTGAATATATAGTATAGATAGATAGATTGAGCTTTGATATTATATTCTATTATTTCAATTTATATACAATTTTATATAACGTATACTATCGTTTCCTACCAAGTTTCACCTTGGTAGAAAACCTGATTATAATACTCATTGTGATCTCGCTGCAGTACACCAATTCAGAAAAGAAACTTAATTTTAATTCATGTATGTACTTGAAAAATTCTTTTAAGTCTTCCAGTCATGCTAAAAGCGTATCATACTTCCATGCAGTCTATTTTCTTCCTTATTGTGTAATAGAATTTAAATTACAAAGCGAACATTTAACTGTCGGGACCAAAGAGTGTTTTCATTGCGATGTCAATTTCTAAAATTAATCAATTGTGGAAATTCTACTATTAATTTTCTCGATTCTATAGCTATATTGCAACAATATTAAGTAATGAACTACTTATGATAATTTTCAGATCATTAGCACCTATATATGCAATATGTGCAGATTAGTACATGCGAGTTCCTCACATTTCACTGTTAAACTTGCGCATTTAAATCTGAAAAGTAACATTTTAGATAACTTACTAGCATCAGTTGCATAAGTAATGTTATATCCAACTCTAAAAACAGTGTCATTTGGGCTCTCAATAGAAACGAAGTTGAACAAAATGATGGCTCCCTTTAGTTCCAGAGTTGAAGGCTTTTGTGATCCACACAGTATACCGACGTGGTCGAATGGACTTTCATCTTTCAATTTTAAATAAATCTATAAAAACAATATAACAACGCGTTTATGCTAATGCACTGCGCAATTATGGTTTGAAAATATTAGTCTAAGGAACAGTTTAACGTTTAAAATTAATCACTCAAATGCAAAGTCATTGAGTTAGAATTATGAGATAGTCTTGCAAGTCTCACCAAGGACCTGTCACTATCGTATGTAGCTTTGTAATGATTATTCCAGATTCTTAATGAACTACCGTCCTCTACGTACAACTCTACTTCCGCTATTATATTCATCAAGCACTTATTTTGTCTATCAACATCGGTTAATCTGTTATTAATAGGTTGTCAATCAAATGCGTGCATTATCCGCCTGACCGTAGTGACTATTGGACAGACATTTGGTAATAACCACGCGTCCATAAACATCATCCGCCTTTCTGCGATATTCGATGAAATACCTAATTCAAACAAATTGAGAGGGTAAAACGCAAGATTTCTCTTGTGTTCACTTTTCAAATCGATCAATATCTACAGTACGCCAAACATGTCTAATTGCTGCATTGCAAGACGTCCTAGCCAGGCCTATGCGTCGCGTGCCATATCCTTCCGAGATTCAACTGTCGTTTTTTACTAAGCTACTCGGGTTTTTTGCATACATGCACAACATTATAAGAAATCGTGGCTAATAAATACCAGTGTCAAATGTAGTATATTCTTAATGATGCCATGACACAGGGTGGGATTTGTCAAAAATGAGGTGTGGGGGAAGTCGGATGATCTGACGATCGGGTGGGGGGGGGGTGGCGATGGTCCAAAATTTTCTGACGAGCGGGGGTGGTGTTGACGATTCAAAAAAAATCCGACAAGTGGGAGGGAGGAGGTTGCTACGGTCCAAAAAAATCCCACGAGCGGGGGAGGGGTTGGGGTGGCGACGGTCCAAAAATTGGACCGACCCCTGGATTCCTTGAAATACCGACACCTTGTTTTTTTCCAATCGAGGTGGGGGGGGGGTTGTGACATCCGCCAGGGGTATGTCACAACTAGGATGTTACTATCAATCGCTAAGTCCACTTTTATAGTATTTAAACCTTTATTTGAGAGAAACGATGCGTGTAATACGTGTAGCAGAATTATTGGAACACTCTACGTAAAATATTAAAATCGATACGTTGGTTATATTAACGCAATTTCAATGCTGTCATTTGGTAATTATTACGATACATTGTTATCATTCAAATATTATTCATGTATTATGTATCACGCAATTACAGACACGTTTTGAAAACATTAGAGAAAACTATGATGTGAAAATAGTCACACCTCCAGACGCTCGCAGTCACAATGTGTGCATTCCCGTAAGTTAAACACTTCGAACGTCAATGTAAACAAGCTGTCCTCGGCAGACGTGATCACAGTTGTGCAATTATATGATTGACCAGCTGTTACTGTATCCGGATAGTTTGGACTTGTGACGTAGCCTCTTTGATTATTCGATTCGCGATCGCACACACCTAATCCAGCGCAAGTCAAGCAAAAATTTAGCTGGTCACAAATTACCTAAAATTCAAATTATAGAGCTAGTAGCGAAAACTTTCATTAAGCGAAACGTCTTTCAATTCTGCGAACTTTTAGCGGGTATCACGACAAGGATGTCTGGTCATTTGTGCAGTTTTTAAACAATAAATGGGTAAAGCGTAAAACCAAAAATCACACAACCTTCATGAATTTAATCGTATGTTCGTGAATTTGAACAATGCTTAAATTATTGCTCAAATATATATATATATATATATATATATATATATATATATATATTCGGCTGTAGCGTTGCAAGATTTCAAATGAGAAAAATTATGCCTCAGCGTTACCAACTTTTAATCACTGATTTGACCGGACAAAAAACTTTAATTTCTCCCTGAAGATTTAGAAATTAAAATAGAAATTTGTTTGCAAAATTCAAATAACAATGTAACCAGTGCAGGAACTACCTGCAAATATGTAGGGCTAAGTGAAACAAGGGCCAATAGCCATTCGATGGGCGGTTTGTTGGGCAAACGGTGTCAGCGGCGCTAGGCCTGTAGCGCCTGAATCAATCAGACTAGGGGACATGAGGGAGCATCATGAGCACTCCAAATGGAAACTTTGATTCAGCTCCAGACGCCAACGATTTCATGTATTGGATATCATGTTGTTGTCTGTGTCCCGCCCTAGTCTCCGTCAGGCTAGGGCCCCATTCCTCCTCCGGCTGCCGACAGGGCGTCCTCCCACAGCTG